>VZTB01017178.1:0-32031 GCA_013397245.1 Thryothorus ludovicianus | reverse complement strand
TGGCGGCGGCGGCGGGTGGGCGCGGGGGCCGTGAGGGGAGCCGCTGCCGCCGCCATGTCCGAGTGCTCGGCGCTGCAGTTCGTCAGCCCCTACGCCTTCGAGGCCATGCAGAAGGTGGACGTGGTGCGCCTGGCCGCGCTGAGCGACCCCGAGCTGCGGCTGCTGCTGCCCTGCCTCGTGCGCATGGCGCTGTGCGCGCCCGCCGACCAGAGCCAGAGCTGGGCGCAGGACAAGAAGCTGATCCTGCGGCTGCTCTCGGGGGTCGAGGCGGTCAACTCCATCGTGGCGCTGCTGTCCGTGGATTTCCACGCGCTGGAGCAGGACGCCAGCAAGGAGCAGCAGCTGCGGTAACGCGGAGAGCGGAGATGTGTGGCGGAAGCGCTGTGTGGCTTTTCCAGCTGTTCCGATTGTTGCAGCTGTTTAAGGACCCGGCTTTTCGTGCCCCTTGATAATCTCCTAGGAAAGCCGTGGGGTTTAGTTGTGTGTCCCCGGGTGTGGGATGCACATTTCCCGGCAGGGAAGGGCTGCGATGGCTCTGTGGGATGAAGGGACAGCTCAGGGGGATGCGCTTTCCTGGCTGTGCTGCTGGGGAACAGAAATTTTGATAATGGGCTGAATTCGCTTTCTTGTACTGCAGTTACAATAGTCTTCACAGATCTTTGGCAGGATAGAAGAGATCCCTAGAGAACTGCTGCCTTTAACCGAAGGCTGAGGATTTCTGTCTTTGCAGACGCGTCTAACACTCGTTGTTTTGAATTGTGTGCCAGGCACAAGCTGGGAGGTGGCAGTGGAGAAAGCATCTTGGTGTCACAGCTGCAGCACGGGCTGACGCTGGAGTTCGAGCACAGTGACTCTCCTCGGCGGCTCCGGCTGGTGCTGAGCGAGTTACTGGCCATTATGAACAAGGTGAATGTCCCCGTAGGTGGATATTTTTTGCTTGAGGCACTGGTTCTGCTTCTGGTGCTGCTGGTGGTGTGGGCACTCTTCTCCAGCCCTTACCTGCTTTGTCAAGATTCAGAGTCTCAGTCTGATTAAGCAGTGCCTTAAACTCTTTGTGACTTCCTGAAGGAAGCCTTTGCTGATGTTATAGAGATTCTATAATATCCTGTACTCAAACATAATGTGATTTGGTGATCTCTCAGTGCAGAGGGAATTTGGAAATGAAGTGATGACTTTTGTCCATCCCATTCTTTACTCCTTTTGCAGTGTGGTATTAGCCATCATATTCCTCCACTTTCTTGCTCACCAAGCTTTTTATTTTCTTTGTGTAAACTTAGAATGGGCTATTTTTGTAAACTCAGTGGGCTATTTTTCTTTCTTCTGAAAAGAAGCAACAATACCATCTGTGTTGAAGCATTTTCAGTAGTAAATATTTCTTATTCTACAAACTTTTCCTGCTTGTTCTGTGTTGATAGCTTTATGTTTTTGCCAGTTTTTAATCTATTAAACATGTTGAATTTAAAGCAGATTTAGAAAAATTGCTTCATAAAACCTGTTCTCCGATGATAAATGTTGTCTTGCAGGTGTCAGAATCAAATGGTGAGTTTTTCCTCAAATCTTCTGAGCTCTTTGAGAGTCCTGTTTACCTGGAGGAGGCAGCAGATGTTCTCTGCATTTTGCAAGCAGGTGAGGTGTTTCTGTATTTATGGTGTTTTCTCACCTCTCACAAACATAGCAGAACAAACTCTTGTGACAGATGTAAGGTTAATCTGAGCTGTGCAGACTCTTGGAAAGAAAGTTTTTGGTTCCCAGTGAAACATTGTGACTTCTAACACCCCCTTTCCATCCAGAGCTGCCATCACTGTTGCCCATAGTGGATGTGGCCGAAGCTCTGCTGCACGTTAAGAACGGAGCCTGGTTCCTTTGCCTTCTGGTGGCCAATGTCCCTGACAGCTTCAACGAAGGTGAGTTACAGCTTCTTCTCCAGCTTTTGAAAAGATTTCTAGCAGTGTGGTTAATTCTGGGGCAAAGCAGGAGTTATGCAGGTTTGAGCTGCTGGCTGCTGCCACCTGGGCGTGTTGATTCCCAATTTTTGCGGCCTGCTCGCTGTGTGTGTGTCACAGCTTTTCCTCTGGGAATGGCTGGGGCTGAAAACCTCCTCTACCCCTGCTAGCAGTTCTTGTCCCTTCCACTGGTGAGGGGATGATTTGAAAGGGGAAGGGCAGGTTTGCTCAGGGCTCTGTTGGATCTTTAGTGTGCAGAGGTTTGATTAAGAACGGCGAGCGGCAGGACGAGGAGAGCGTCGGGGGCCGGCGCAGGACAGAAGCTCTGAGGCACCTGTGCAAGATGAACCCTTCCCAAGCCCTCAGGGTCCGGGGCATGGTGGTGAGTCTGCCCTGGGAATCACAGCTAAGAGCCTTCCTGAAGCTTCAAACCCAACAAACACGACTGAGCCTGAGTGTTTTTATCCAGGTGGAAGAGTGTCACCTGCCGGGTCTTGGTGTGGCTTTGACCTTGGATCACACCAAGAACGAATCCTCAGATGATGGAGTGAGTGACCTGGTGTGTTTTGTGAGTGGTTTGCTGCTTGGAACAAATGCAAAGGTTCGGACGTGGTTTGGAACCTTCATCCGAAATGGCCAACAGGTAGGAGAATCTTTGAGTGTTCTGCTTTTAAAGAAATATTCCTGTAGCTTGCTGTAACTCTTCTGGATGTGTGCTGCAGATTTGTCTGAATGCACATAAATCCTGCTGGAGGAACCTTTACAAGGCAACCTCCTCTTATGGGGCTCTCAGGTCTATAAATAATATCCCTGAAGGCAGCAGCTATTTTTCTGTTCCCCTGAGAGGTTTTTAGGCATGGAGACCAGGCAGTTGTACATTTGTAATATGTTCATCCTCAGTGTTCACAGTGGAAAGCTGCATCTTGACTTGCTTAAGTGACTTAGTTAAAGCTTAGAACTGAAAAATATATTTTAAAAAAAAATAACCCTCTTCCTTTGACTATGGCAACTGTTACATAATACATTGTTCAACGGGCTGGATTTGACATTGTTCTCATCTTTTAACCTCTCACACAGAGAAAAAGAGACAACATCAGCTCTGTGCTGTGGCAGATGAGGAGGCAGCTGCTGCTGGAGCTCATGGGGATCCTGCCCACGGTGCGCAGCACCCACATAGTGGAGGAGGCTGAGGCTGACACGGAGCCCAACGTGTCCGTGTACTCAGGGCTCAAGGAGGAGCACGTGGTGAAGGCCAGTGCCCTGCTGAGGCTCTACTGTGCCCTCATGGGCATTGCTGGCCTCAAGTAAGGAGCCTTCCTGTTGCATTTTACTCATGTATTATCAATAGTGTATCACAGTGGTTTAGCCCCTGTAATCTCAAGTTTCCGCCCTCACCTCCCAGACTTCCCCCTACCTTCCCAGGTAAAAACCCCTCCTGTGACATCAGTTGTCTCCCACTGGGCCTTGGTCAAAGCTTCCCATCCCTCTCTCCCTGGGGTATAAAGGTGAATGATACCAGGTATCCAACCCCTTTGCTCTTCTCCTTGCTCATCTCTTTGCTCTCCTCTCTTTGTTCATCTCTTTGCTCTCCTCTCTTTGCTCTCCTCTCCTTGCTCATCTCTTTGCTCTCCTCTCCTTGCTCATCTCTTTGCTCTCCTCTCCTTGCTCATCTCTTTGCTCTCCTCTCTTTGCTCCCCTGCTCCCGACTCTTTGCTCTCTTTTCTCCCCTCTTTGCTCATCCTGTCTCTTCTCTCTGCTGTCCTTCTCTCTTCCTGCCCCCTCCCCTTTCTACACCTCATGGCATCTCTTTCCCCCCCCCACCCTCCACTCTCTCTGCTGCCTTAGGACTTATTCCCTAATAAACTCTTATGACTTTACTATCAGAAGAGCCCTGAGCTATCTCTCATTTCCAACCACTTTAGTGTCCTTGGTGAATTTGCCCCAGAGTTTGAGCTAGCCAGGCTCAACTCATTTCAAGGACATTTCATCACCTCCCCGTGCTCTGGGGTTTTGTTCATGGCTGCCCATTTCAGCAGAGGGTGAGGGATTTGGGCACCTCTGTCTCAATGCCACCGTGTCCTCAGAACTTGTGGCAGGACTCAGCAGTTTCAGTGCTCTGTTGCTGCAAAGTCGCTTCTGCAGACTTGTTAAGAGAGCTCTGAACCCACGTGGTTGGAGCAGTGTGTGGAGTTTTCAGCTGTTTTCTCTTCTAGCAACACACATTGTGTGGATTTTGAGTTTCTGTTCCTTTGCTTTCACTTTTTAGAGAGTGCCAATGTGTCATCTTTATGCATTGTTGTTTTTAATTTAAATAGTTTGTATTAATAGGCAAAATTCTATCCTGGGGAAGTTTTCTCACCATTGCCTCTTAACAGAGATTTTTCTATCTTTTAAGTTCAGAGCAAATTACCCCCTTGACAGATTCAATATCAGGAAAAATTCAATCTTTAACCATGGGGAGAGATTGAAAATCTCTTCCCTGTGCAGTGCCCAGCTCTGTTCTTGTTCTCTGTCCTGCTCAGGCCCACGGATGAGGAAGCTGAGCAGCTGCTGCAGCTGATGACGAGCCGGCCTCCCGCCACCCCGGCCGGCGTGCGCTTCGTGTCCCTGTCCTTCTGCATGCTCCTGGCCTTCTCCACCCTGGTCAGGTACTCCCAGTGCACGAGGAGCCTTGGAACAGTTGACTGCTTTAGCACCATTAATGCCCTTCCCAGAGCTGCACAGTTATTTTACCCCTAATTCTTCGTAAAACCTCCCTGTGTTGGTGGAAGGGATTTGCCTCTGTGGTGAGTGAATGGATATTTCACTCTTCTATGGCAAAGTTTTTGAGAGGTGAGCATTAGCATGAACTTACTGTGAGTGGTTTTTAGAAGACTGAAGTAGTCCTGACTAGTTCACTTTTCCATGGAACAAGTGTATGGCTAAATTCCTTAGACACAAGCAGTGCAGATAATTCAGGGGTGTAGCTTTCTGTTGGGTACATTCCAAAAAGGAAGTGGCCTGACCTTTGTGCGAAATATCACTGCTTATCAGCAGCTGGATGCTAAAGTGGAAGTGACAGAAAGTCTCCTGGTGTAAGATTCCTCAAATACTGGCTTTACTGAGAGTGGTAATAAAACCAGCACTGGTTTTGTGGGAAGAGGATCTATTGTGGATTTTCTTTGTGCAGCACCCCAGAACAGGAGCAGCTCATGGTGATGTGGCTCAGTTGGATGATAAAGGAAGAAGCCTACTTTGAAAGGTGAGAGCAGGCTGGATTGCTTTTAGTTATTCCAGTAATCTCACGTTTATTTGTGTCCTATTTATTTATGTATTTCTTCCTCTGTGTTACCATCAGCATTTCTGGTGTGTCTGCTTCCTTTGGGGAGATGCTGCTCTTGGTAGCCATGTATTTCCACAGCAACCAGCTCAGTGCCATCATTGATTTGGTCTGCTCCACCTTGGGAATGAAGGTAAATCCTGAACTCTTTCTAGCCTGTACATTTATCTGTTAAAATCAACTTTTTTTACTGGGTTTTGGTACTTTGGTACTTGCTTTACTTTTGATATAAAGAACTTTGGTTTTGCTAACGTACTAAAGTAAATATAACCTGAAAAATGAGTAATAATTCCTCTGGAAGAACATTAAAATGTGCATAGCTCTTGATACAGAGGAATGTGGTGATTAAAGTATCTTCAAAAAGTGCTGCCCTGTTGAAATCATTATTTCCAAGAAAAGAACTTTTTAGAAGAATAACCAAAGGAGTTTCCAAATTGAGCTGCTAAGTTTTTATTCTAAATAGTTAAAAGAAATATCTATATATGTAAAAATTAGTTTCAGTAAATTACCAAAGGTAATTTACCAACAATTCACTGTTGTGAAATTAAGATATAAGAGCTGGGGAGGGAGTTTTTAAGACAGGGAAGACATGAGGTGATGAACTTGTGACACTGGAAAATATTTCTGTTTGACATTTGATACAGATGTGAATTGACTGAGATACCAGGAAAACAGACAAGTTTTAAAAGGCTAGAAGTTAACAATTTATAAGATAAATTTGCAATCCTTAGTTATAAGAAAGATAGAACTTGCCATTCTAAGTGCTTTCTTCTGGATTTCAGATTGTTATTAAGCCCAGCTCGCTCAGCAGAATGAAGACAATCTTCACACAGGAGATTTTCACTGAACAGGTATTTTCAACCTAGGGATTTTTTTTTCCCCCCTCTCCTTTCCCTTTGGGGTATTCCCCAGAAATAAGGAGCTGCCAGTCAGGGCTGTGGCTGTGTGACTTTGACACCTTGTGCTGAGTGGTGTTTTTGTGTTTGTCTCTTCCCCTCAGGTGGTTACAGCCCACGCTGTGCGTGTGCCTGTGACAGGCAGCCTCAGTGCCAACATCACTGGCTTTTTACCAATTCACTGCATTTACCAGCTCCTCAAGAGTCGTTCCTTCACCAAGCACAAAGTATCCATTAAGGTACCACCCTTCTTTTATTTCTGATCATAATTCTGAATGCTGGCTGATGAGGTTTTGCAGGCTGGTTGACTCACAGGAGCAGAATTCTTGATGAATCTTGTACCTTCCTCCATGCAATTTAAGAATGATCTGTGTTTTAAGTTAGGTGCCCATTTTTAGCTCTGCAATCCAGAGACCACACCTTAATGAAGTTAAAAATAATAAGTCTCTCTCCTCTATCTGTGCTTAATCATAATCAGAATGATTTTCCAGCCAGGACAAGTTCTATTTGTAAATTAAGGTCCTGGATACAGACTTGATGACCAATTCAGAGCTGATGTTACCCTTTGCAAAGTCAAAGCCTCATTTATTAGAGGGATTGTACTTGCAGACAGAGCAGCTCTCATTCCTGGGATGTTCCCTTGCAGGACTGGATCTATCGGCAGCTCTGTGAAACCACCACCCCTCTGCACCCTCAGCTGCTCCCCCTCATTGATGTCTACATCAACTCCATCCTCACCCCTGCCTCGAAATCCAACCCAGAGGCCACCAACCAGCCTGTCACAGAGCAGGAGATCCTGAATGTTTTCCAAGGGCTCTCTGGGGTAATCATCTTGTTTGGATCTTCCTTGTACTTCATGGGGATGTGGTTGAGGATTTTGTGTTTGTGTTACATTGCTTCACTTTATTTTTTACTGCCTATAAACTCCATCCTGCTACAGTGACAGTCACGTGTTTTGAAGCGAATCTTGTTAAAATCTAATTTTTCTTCCCAGGAATCAGGAGTGCAACCTGACCTTTGTGTGTGGTTTTATGTGCAGGGAGAAAACACTCGTCCCAGCCAGCGCTTCAGCATCACCACACAGCTGCTCGTGCTTTACTACGTCCTGTCCTATGAGGAGGCACTGCTGGCCAACACAAAGATTCTAGGTAAGAGAAGATTCTAGGTGAGAGCAGCAGGGGGAAACAGATTAACTGAAAATTAGGAGCAAAGAGGGGAAAAAATCATGCTGCTGTCAGATTCAAGCACAGCATAAGAAGTTCTGGTGTTTTACAGTAAATATTGCTGTAGAGATTCAGGATGTAAAGTTCCTGCTAAAACTCTCCAGGGGAGTAATTTGTTTTACAGATTAGAGGTGCTGAGTTACAAGAAATGTTTGTGAGCATCTAATGAATGCAACAACAATTAACAAAGACTTCAGAATTATTTGAGATCTTAATTTATTCACGTCATTGAACTTGCACACACTTTTCTTTGAGTTGGCAATTTTGTAGTTGGTAATACTTAATGATCCCATTTTTGCCTTTGATATTGAGACTTTAAATCAATTCTAAAGGAGTGTTGTGTATTTTATTGATGGAATTAAGTTTCAGTGAAAATTGAGTGTTGATATCTGGTGTGTGGTTTTAGCAGCCCCTTTTAAGGTGCAAAACTTCCAGTGTTCACAGCTTTATTTTCTTGATGTTTTTCAAGGAAGCTTGAAATACTATAAAATCAATTACAGTTATTTGATATTTTCTCGATTTTACCTGGCTAATACAGAGACAAGTGCTTTACATTTTCCTTATTGATCCAGTTGGGGAAATATTTGTTTTTAGCTGTAACTGCTAGGTGTGGTTTGTTGTCCTGTTCCCTTGCAGCTGCAATGCAGAGAAAACCCAAATCCTACTCCTCAGCATTGATGGATCAGATTCCAATCAAGTACCTCATCCGGCAGGCACAGGGGCTGCAGCAGGAACTGGGAGGTGAGAACATGGCTGGAGGTCTAAAGTGCATCAAAGGAAGGCTGAGTGTTCTCAGCTCAGTGGCTCTTGCTTTTTTCATAGCTTGCTTTCCTTTTTCTTGCTTTTAAAATGTGTCAGGAGTAGCTACTGAGATTGCAGAGATGTTTGAAGAGTCACAGTGAAAGTGTGAGGAGAGCAGTTCCTTTTAGAGTACATCTTACCTCCCTAGGGCAGGTTTTAGGTAGCAATTACCTGAGAATGTTGAATATTCCAGGCTGAGTTTAGGAGTTACTTTCCAAAGGGTGACTTTTCCTCTCAGTTGTAGCTGGAGTTGGCTGTGAACGTGCCCCTCACTGAGCTCCTGGGCAGCAGTTCATTTCAGGGGTTGAAATAAAAGGCACAGGTGTGTTCAGCTGCTCAAATCTGAGCTGTGGATGTCCCTGATGTCCCCAAGGGTTGCACTCTGCCCTGCTGAGGCTCCTGGCCACCAACTACCCCCACCTGTGCATCGTGGACGACTGGATCTGCGAGGAGCAGATCACCGGCACCGACGCCCTGCTCAGGAGGATGCTCCTCACCAACATGGCCAAGAACCACTCTCCCAAACAGCTCCAAGAAGGTAAAGGAGCTTCATTCCAATCAAATTCCTTCCATGTGGATTGGAGTGTAGTGGATTGGGAAGTGTGTGATTATGCTGTGTTTATATAACCTTCAAAATGCTTCAAATGTCAGAAGTCCGGTTTGAGCAAGATCCTGTTGTTTGTGTTTTCCAGCCTTTTCCATGCTGCCTGGAAATCACACCCAGCTGATGCAGATCCTGGAGCACTTGACCCTTCTCTCAGCTGGAGAATTGATCCCCTATGCAGAAGTGCTGACCTCGAACATGAATCTCCTGCTGGAAGCTGGAGTCCCACGGGGCATTCTGCAGGCTGTCAATAAACTCTGGATGGTTCTCAACACTGTCATGCCCAGAAGGTACCAAGGCTCAAAATATTTGGTTTCTTGGTGCACACAGATGGAAGGCCACTTCTTCTTTTAGAAATAATAACACAGTGGAGAGATTTATCTGGGAGATTGGAGGCTGTGACTGAATAGAATGTGTTGGAGCTGCATTTATTTTTTTTTTTTAGTTTGTTGACATTTTGAATCTTTGCATTTAAAAGGAAGGTGGTTTTTGTTGTCAGGGGAAAGGAAATCTTCAGTTTAAAATACATGGTTTTATATTGTCCATTGTTTGTGATGAATTACTGATGGAACTGGAACTCACTTTGGTAGGAAAATACCATTTCTTATGAAGTGGGTACTCTGCTGCAGTGAAAACTGGTGTAAGCCCAGGGAGTGTAAGTGAGCTGCACCTTGGTCAGCTTCAAGGGCTGTAAATTGAGATTTTGATGCTTGATATGCCTTGAAAAATATGGCTGAGTGACCAAATGCTTAGGGAACCTCTCTTCTTATACAAACTTTCTTTAAAAAAAATCAAACTATTCTCCTTCTAGGTTGTGGGTGATGACTGTCAATGCCCTGCAGCCTTCAGCAAAAATAGTGAGACAGCAGAAATACACCCAGAATGATCTGATGATTGATCCCCTGATTGTCCTGAGGTGTGATCAGAGAGTTCACAGGTGAGTGTCTGTGCTGCTGCACAGTGAATGCTTCACACAAAGGTGTCCAACAGAAAACTTCCAAAAGCTTTCAGCACTTCAGGACATCTTTTCAGACTAATCACAGGAGCTTGGCAGTTGTATCTGTGTTGTTTCAAGCCTGGCCTGAGGACTGTGGAGCTGGGCCTGCTGTTCCAGCATTTCATCCTGTCCAGCTGTGTTTCCAAAACTTTGGGATTTGCCCATGGCTCATTCATTTTGGATTTGGGTGTGTGTGTGATAAACACACTCTGCAGAGTGGAGGTGGGTGAGGTGTAGCTGTGACACCTTTCCAGCTCTTGTGCCTGTAGTTTTTCCATCCTTTTGGGCACCAGCTTCAGCCAGTGGGTGCTGATGGATGTGACAGAGGCAGATTTGCTTCATTTCCCAAGGGAATCTTTGCAGGTTGGTTCCTCCAGGTGTCAGTGGTACCAGAGGAGGAGCTCTGCTGCTGCAGCCTTTGGGAGGCCTTTTAGTTTGTCCACGTCACTGAAATGTTTTTGTTTTACTGTGTTCCCATCTCAGGAGTCCTCCTCTGATGGATATCATTTTGCACATGTTGAATGGATATCTTCTTGCTTCCAAAGCTTACCTTAATGCTCACCTGAAGGAAACAGCAGAGCAGGACATTAGGCCATCCCAAAACAATGCAATGGGTCCAGAGGCCCCAGAAGTGACAAGGGAAGAGTTAAAAAATGCTTTGCTTGCTGCTCAGGTAAGAGGGAACAACTGGATATTCCACCATGTGAGGAAAAACAGTGATGAAAGAGAAATGCAGAAACAGGAAATTAAAAAATGAGGCCTTTTAAATTCTTTTTTTCTCCAGCTTCTGTTACTATGGAAAAGAAAACTGCCTCTGTACTCAGCTGGTTAAATATTTTCTTTTTTCTAGTCTGAAGCATTGTGCTGATTTACTGCTTTGATAGTGGTTGTTCTGTCAGAACAGAGGAGTTGTGCTCACCAGCCCTTTGGCCTTGATGCTTGTGTGATCCAGAGGCTGTTTCTGTGGCTGGATTTGGAGCAGTAAAACATCAATAAATGTGACAGACCCATGCCTGATCTCTGAAAGATGTTTCAGAGAATCAGCCAGCCCTGGAAAGTGGGAGGCTCAAGGATGGTTCACTTCCTTAGCTTGGCATTTATAGAAATTCTTGAGTAATCCTGTTCCACAGACAGCTTTTCATCCCTCTGTCTGGAAAAATGGCACATAGGGAGTTGCCATTATAATATGATTTTTGATTAATGGGTAGTTTTATATTGAAATGTGCAGGGTGATGAATACTGTGAATTACATGGCTCTGTGCATATTTTGTCTGCTCTGGATGCTTTAAGGGACCACTGGATATTTATTTTGGAGCTCTGTGAGATTCCACTGAATTGACTCCTTTTATCTGTGATTATGATATCTTGTTAGGTTTAGCCTTTTATTTTTTGCAGTTTGATTGAGATAAAGTGTTGAAGTTTTTTAAGTGTTCTACAAATTTATGATTCTTCAACTGAGCCATTTTCATTCTGTACTTAAAAAAAATATAGGTAGAAATCCTAATAATATGACAGTATTCCAGTTCTTAAACTGTCCTTATTTTGTATTTTGTTTTATTTCACTGGGGGTTTTTAAGCATCTTGTGTGCCTCTCCTCCCCAGGACAGTGCTGCTGTGCAGATCCTTCTGGAGAAGGGTTGAGATTAAGTGTTGAAGTTTTTTAAGTGTTCTACAAATTTATGATTCTTCAACCGAGTCATTTTCATTCTGTACTAAAAAAAAAAAACAACTATAGGTAGAAATCCTAATCACATGACAACTTCCATTTCTTAAACTGTCCTTATTTTGTGATTTGTTTTATTTCACTGGGATTTTTAAGCCTGTGTGTCTTTCCTCCCCAGGACAGTGCTGCTGTGCAGATCCTCCTGGAGATCTGCCTGCCTACAGAGGAGGAGAAGGGCCAGAGCAGCAGTGCTGCTGTGCTGGGGGATGTGCAGGGCCCCCCGAGCCCTGAGGGGGCTGAGGAGGAGGAGGAGGAGGAGCAGAGTTTGCTGTGCAACCTGCGGGAGGTGCAGTGCCTCATCTGCTGCCTGCTGCACCAGATGTACATTGCTGACCCCAACATCGTCAAACTCGTGCATTTCCAGGTGAGCTCTGCTCTGTTCTGCTTCCTCGGGGTGGGAGGGAGCCAAGGGCAGTGCTCAGAGTTCCTCAGAAATGACAGCAGCCTGCTTTTCTCCTGCCTGTGTCCCCCAGTTTGCAGAGCTCACACTTTTTCAGTGCTTGGTTGCAGTGAGAAGGCAGCACCCAAACTCTGTTCCTCATCATTAAACCTCTCCTTTGTGCCTCTGCCCTTTGCAGTTTGTCCATCTAGGCCAAGGCAAACTGCCCTTATCATCTGGTAATTACTTGTTCCACATCTTTTGTGGGTTACTTTTCTCTGGCTGTGTTTTTAAATTAATGTTCCCATTACTCCAAACTAATTTGGCTTCAAATGTAAACATCTCCTTATCTTTCCTTTTTGTTAGGGCACAGTTTATCTCTTTAGAGTGGAAGGAGAAAGGCTGGCCCTGCAAAAGCTGCTGAGCACCTTCAAAATAAAAAAAGAAGAGGGGAAAGATCAGCAATTTTTAAAATATAAATGTGTTTTTAATGCATATTAAATTGCTCTTTGCCAGATGGCAGACTCTTTACAAGGAGTTAATTTGCCTTGACCTGGAACTGATTAAGTGATAAAAAAGTCATTATGGGGCAGTTGTGAAATGAGCAACTTGGGGCTGATGGTGAAATTTGGAACACAGGAGAGACACAGAGGGAAAGGTCACTGCATCCTGCTTCCCTTTGGGGAGTGGAGGGAGAGCTTCCACTCAAATAAATAATTGAATGTTGAGGGTAAAGAACTGGTTCAGACCCTGGATTTGTACCCAGCCTGCCTCTTGTTGCCTTGGCATTACAGACCTGCTGCAAACTGAACAAGAGGGAGTTATAAATATATTCATTTTGAAGCATGAACACAGGTGTAAGTTAAAATCTTTGTGGAAGCAGAATTTTTAGAACACGCCTGTGGCACACTGACACATCTCTTAATCCCACAGGGTTATCCATGTGAACTTCTGGCCCTGACAGTGGCTGGGATCCCATCCATGCACATCTGTCTGGATTTCATTCCTGAGCTCATTGCCCAGCCTGAACTGGAAAAGCAGGTACAGTGCACTCACCTGGCAGGAGAGTCACTGGGTATTCACCCTGGCTGAGGGGGGAGAGTAAAACAGTCACTAAAAATGGCCTGTTCCAACTTGCCTGCGATATTCAGGTAACATTTTTAGCATTTTTACCTTAAATTAAAGGCCTGGCATTGAAGGCAACTGGAATTTGTTGGGCTAATGATTCCCTGCTTCTGTATCAAACCAACTTTGCAGTTGCTCTTATTTAATCCTTTCTAGTATTAAATTACTGGTGAGCAACTGAGGTTAAAACTAGAATATATCAGACCTAAATATTTTCAGCAAGGTTTTGTTGCACATTTTGTGTTGTTTTATTGCTCATCATTGATGTTGGAGCAATAGTGTCTGGGGGAGGTTTTGAAACACTTTGATCAATATTAAATCTGTGTGAGTTATTTTTCTTAATACCAGCAGAAAAATAATCAAAATTACAATTGTTAAGGCTTCTTTAGCTTCAGTTTCCTTCATGGTGAAACAGAGAATATTTACTTACTGTTAAGTGCAGTGAAGAGCTTTGGATAGAAGTTGTCAGACATTGTGTAACTTGATTGCTTTTCTCTCTGGACAGATCTTTGCCATCCAGTTGCTGTCCTACCTGTGTATCCAGTATGCCCTGCCCAAATCCCTCAGTGTGGCTCGTTTGGCCATCAATGTGATGGGGACCCTGCTCACAGGTACCACCCCAGCAACCCCAAACCCTCAGCTGTGGGAGCCAGCAGGATTCCTCTAGGCTGGCTGCACTTTTCTCTGAATCTAACTGCTGTTGTAAAAGCAGCAGCAGTTCTTGGCTGGATTTTATAATCATTTGTTTTTCTTTCTCCCTGGCAGTTCTGACCCAGTCCAAGCGTTACACGTTTTTCATGCCCACCCTGCCTTGCCTGGTGTCCTTCTGCCAAGCCTTTCCTCCCCTGTATGAGGACATCATGTCCCTGCTGATCCAGATTGGACAAGTTTGTGCCTCTGATGTGGCCACACAGACACGGGACTTCGACCCCATCATCACCCGTAAGTCAGGGACCTCAGAGAGCCCCCAAAAGGGGTCAGATATGGGAATGGGACTGGAGTGTTGGGGTAAGGACCTTAGAGAGCCCCCAGAGGGATCAGACATGGGGGAATGAAACAGAAATAGGGACTTCAGAGAACCCCAAATAGGGGTCAGACATGGGAATGGGACTGGAATGTTATGGGAAGGACCTTAGCCCTCAGAGGGGTCAGACACAGGGGAATGAGACAGAAATAGGGACCTCAGAGAGCCCCAGAGAGGGGTCAGACATGGGAATGGGACTGGAGTGTTGGGGTAGGGACCTCAGAGAGCCCCAAAAAGGAGTCAGACATTGGAATGGGACTGAAATGTTGTGGGAAGGACCTTGGAGAGCCCCCCAAAGGGCTCAGACATGAGAGAATGACAGAAATGTCTGTCATGACCCAAAAGGGTCAGACACAGGGAAATGAGACAGAAACATTGTGGGAAGGATCTTGGAGAGCCCCCCCAAAGGGGTTAGACACNGAGAGAATGACAGAAATGTCTGTCTGACCCAAAAGGGTCAGACACAGAAATGAGACAGAAATGTTGTGGGAAGGACCTTGGAGAGCCCCCCAAAGGGGTCAGACACAGGGAAATGGGATAGAAATATTGTGGGAAGGACCTTGGAGAGCCCCCCAAAGGGCTCAGACATGAGAGAATGACAGAAATGTCTGTCTGACCCAAAAGGGTCAGACACAGGGAAATGGGATAGAAATATTGTGGGAAGGACCTTGGAGAGCCCCCCAAAGGGCTCAGACATGAGAGAATGACAGAAATGTGGGAGGGATCTTGGAGAGCCCCCCAAAGGGGGAATGTTGTGGTGTCTCTGGAATAACCTGTGCTGAAGCATTCAATGGTGCTGGCTCAGCTTTGCAATCTCACGACATCCACATTTGTGTTATGGCTGGGAATAACAATTCTCAGTGCTTAGAATCCTTTGCTTCTCCTGCTTCATCCTCCAGGTCTCCAGCAGCTGAAGGAGAAGCCACACGATTTCTCAGGGCTCTGTAAAGATTCCTCCAGCAAAAGCTGCTCCAGGGACACTGCAAGCCTGGACCCCGATGTTCGGCTGTGCCAGTGTGTGGAAAACACCATCATTGAAATAATCAACATGAGTGTCAGTGGAATTTAGGAAAAAAAAAAAAACTCCAGGGAAGTTGTCCTGTAGCTTTTCCCTCTCCTTATGGTGCCTAAATTTGGAAGAAGCTGTGAAAGTGGACTGAGGAGCTGGAGCAGAAGTCCCCATTTTTGATTCATTGGTTCAGGCTGAGAGGAACCTTCAGCAGGGTTTTGTTGCTTCCAGTGAAAACTTCTGATGGGATCAGTAAATAATTTCCAGGGAAACAGGGATTTTCAGGCTTGCTCAGCTCCTGAAGTGACACAGCAACACACCTGGAAGGGTTTTATAGTGCTGAAAAGTGAATATTTATTTTGTTGGGCAAACAGCAAAATGATGGGTGAGAAAAATTTGAGATTGAGGTGCTTTGCTTTGAGCTGCTGTTCCAGAGCCTTGCAGAGCAAGTTGGAATAAAGTACTCCAAGGAATACTTGAAAAAGTGGTTGCAAAAACTTGCACCATCACACTGAGTTCTAAGAAAATTAGAAAATTTGTGTGTCAAACATTGCTCAGAGCTTCAGTTTGTGAGATCAAGAACTTAATTTGAAGATCAATCAGCCTTCACTGAGAGTTTGAAACTGGTCTAAAAGATTCTGTAAAAATGAGCCATATAAATGGGGTTCGGAAAGAATACAGCTCAGATGGTTTTGGGTTTTTTAATTAAAAAAAAATATTAAAAAGACTTGAAGAAATGAGTGCAGAGGTATCTTGAACTGTCATCAGGTTAAGATTAAAAAAAAAAAAAGGAATCTGAGGGTGACTGTGCAGAGGAAGGACAGGTTTCAGCCATGCCAAAGCAATTCCAAGGCCAAATCCTTTCTGCTCCATCATGGAGTTATTTTTTTTTTTTGTGTATAAGGATGGAATTCCCACATTTCCATGTGGGAAACCCCCTTGGGTTTGTGTTCCAGGATTCCTGCTGTAACACCCCCTATCACCATCTGCCTACCAAGTGTATTTTTGTCATCTTTATGTAAATTATGTAAATAATCTAAATGTATGTATTTTTTTTTTCTCCTCAGTTCCAAGTGTAATTTTATATGCTGTAGTGGTATTTAAATAAAAAAAAAACAACCCAACAGTATGACTGAAGTTCAGAGGGGGTTGCCTGCTTTGCATTGAAGCTTTCCATGTTTATCCCAAATTTCACCTGAGGGAAACACCTGGGGGGGCACAGACACCTGGCAGGAACAGGAGTTGTGTGTGGCAGGAATGAAAAGACACTGACTTTCCAAAAACTATTAATTTTTTCTTGGTGTTTTCTGTGCACTCTGCTCAAAACAAGGATGATAATAACAACAACAATAATGATTATATCATTATTATTATTATTGTTGTTATTATTATTACTGTTATTAATAATAATATACCAATAATGGTAATGATACCAAATAATAAAATGCAATACTTATAAAATATCATAAAGCATAATGAATATGAAAAATAGTATAATAATGAATATATTATTCATAATAATAATGATGAAGGCCAGTAACAGTTACAAGATTTGAGTATTTTGGCAAAAGCGCGGTTGCTTAGCAACGCGTACAACCCGGAAGCCAGTGAGGCGCCCTGTGATTGGCTCTGGGCGCGCAGAGGTGAAAGGCGGGAACGTCCCAGTATGCGCGCCTGTGATTGGCTGCGCGCGGCCCTTTCCTGTCAGCTGATTGGCTGGGGCGGAGGCGGGAAGGACGGAGGCGCTGAGGGGCCGCAGGTGCGGGGCCGTGAGGGGCGCGGGGGGAGCGGCTGCCGGCGCCTCCGCCTCGCCGAGCACACAGAGGAAGCGAACGCCCAGGTGCTGCTGTAGGGGCCGGGCTGGGGCGGCCCCGCTGCTGCCTGAGCCCCGCCTGCCCTCGGGAGGCAAATCGGCTCTGCCAGGGTCGAGGTGTGCCTGGGGCCGCGCCCGGTGCGCTCCTGAGGGATCTGGATGGGTCCCGCGGTGTCCCGGGCCCTCGCTCCTCCTCACGGGCAGACTTAGCTCGGGGTTGTGCTCGTTTAAGCGAGGTCTCCTCGCAGAATGGGTTTGGGAAAAGACTTGCAAGGAGGCGGCTTTTGCTTGTGGAAGGTCGGGTTGGGTGTAAACTCGAGTCAGCGATCTTCTTGTGCTAGAATTGCTTTTTCCTATTGGGAAGCTCGATGGTGAAGCTGAGTCGTGCCATGGGAGTTAATTTATCTCAGGGAATCTGCCACTTTAAAGTTGCTGTCTTACTTTGTCAATGTTGAAAAACGATGATAAAAAAACCCTGTGTTGTTTAAAAATATTGTCTCTTAAAGCCATTTATGCCTCTTCAGTATTTTTAGTTCAATATTTTCCCCTTTTTAACCTAGGGAAATTGTCTTTTATTATCCAGAGATAATTAAGGTAATAATCACAGAATAGTAAAGTAAGTGATACTCCTTTTCCCCTCACTAATTACTGTAGTATTTGTGGAAGAAAGATGTTTTCAAACATCTAATTTTTAAAGTCACTGTCCAGTTTTATTTTTCATTGTTCCAAGATGGACAAGCTGCTGTATGTTTGTAGTTTATGACATCTCAAGCTAGAGTTAAAAACCTGGCTGGCTTTAGTTATTTAATATTCCAAAACACTTTTCCTGTGTGGATTTGGGTTCTGTCTCCAGCCTGACTGATGGGACCTGGACTGGTGTGTGCAGCTCATGGTGTTTTTATTTAAATTGCTGATG
This sequence comes from Thryothorus ludovicianus, assembly GCA_013397245.1. Taxonomy (NCBI): domain Eukaryota; kingdom Metazoa; phylum Chordata; class Aves; order Passeriformes; family Certhiidae; genus Thryothorus; species Thryothorus ludovicianus. Next base: position 14,259 of record VZTB01017178.1, on the reverse strand, counting down.
TTACTCTTTAGCTGGTGGCATCTTGCTTATACTGAGGACCAAGTCTGAAATGGTAACACGTGAGATAAATTCTTACATTCCAGTTCTGTTAATATCCCGAGCTGTTACCAGGTTAACAGACCCTTGTTTTTATTTGGTGCTGTTTCAGGCTTTGTTTGCTGATTGAATTGCTAATTCTGTATTTTAATTGCAGTTTTAAACCTGAAGTGAACGGGAGAAAAGCTGGCCATGCCTTCTGATGGGGCAGAATATACAATTGGGGGGGTGAAGATCCTCTTCCCCTGCAAGGCTTACCCCTCCCAGCTTGCCATGATGAATTCTCAAGGTAGGAACTGTTCTGGTATTTGCCAGAGTAAGGGCTTGTGTTTTCCAGTATTTGGAATTCCAAAATCTCTGCCAGCCTTTAGAAAGCAGACATGTTAAATTCAGAGCCTACAGTATCCTGAGAATTTCAGTGGTAACCACTACTCAGTGCTCTGTGCTGTGCAGTATCTGGATCATGGTTAGGGAAGGGTGAAGTACATTTTGATTTGGGAGTATTTATGCCAAGAAACAAGTTCCATGAGGTGTAGGGATGTGGTTATTTGTAATGCTGTAATAACAGTTAGATACAAATATTCACATTCTTTGGGGGGGATGATTTAGTAAAACACATTGTTTAAACAGAATAATTATATATAATAATGGTTCAATAAGTTTTCCTTTTTTTTCTTTTTGAGAACTTTTCAAAATGAATTATTGCATTTATATTTAAACTTTTTTTAACCAGGGACAGGACAAGAGGGCACAGCCTTAAGATGTGCCAAGGCAAGTTTAGGCTGGACATTGGGACCTTATTGCTAAGATTAGCTAAAGACACCTGCTTTGTTTGCTGTTAATTCTGTTTCTTTTATTCTCCTTAAAGATTGTTAAAGGCTTGAACAACAGGCAGCACTGTTTGCTGGAGAGCCCCACAGGAAGTGGCAAAAGCTTGGCATTACTTTGTTCTGCATTATCATGGCAGCAGGCTTTGTATGGTAAGTGTCTTATATTTTATATATATGTCTGTGTTTTATTCCAAAATATAAAACAATTGTTTTTCATCAGCCTTTAAATGTTTGGTTTTGGGTCTGGGTCCTCCTTTCCTTAAGGGCAGCATAAAGCAGGAATGCTCAGCTGGGTTTAGATGCTGTAAGGGAATGTGCTGTTGGAACTGTGGAAGAAAGTCCCTGTGGGTTGTGTGCACTGATGGGAGGAGGGGAGTGTTGTCCTTTCTGTGCTCTCACTGCCTCAGAGGGTGAGCACAGCTTGTTCAGCTTGTGGCTGCCACCTGAACTTCCATCTTCACTCTTGGGCCCCTCTGGCTCTCGTGTCTGGTCTGGGGTGCTGTTTAAGGACAGGCAAATGTGTTTGTCCCCCAGAGAAGCCAGTGCCAGCCTCGTCGTGTGACAAGGAGGACAGGAAGGCAGAGCCATCCCCACCGTGTCACTGCAGGTGTCACTCCCAGCCCAAGAGCACCGAGGCTGCACCCAGTGGGACTCACAGTGCTCCTTGTTCTGCCAATTACCCTGACACAGGAACTTGCAGAAAACCTGAGAGCCCCCTGACAAACACAGGTAACTTCAGCTGTGGGCAGCTCAGGTTCTGCTGCTTTCAAGCCAGGGATGGTTTTTTTTTTAAACCATCATAATTGCAGACATGGTTCTGCCCTGCATGAAATCTGTAGGGTGGTTAATGTACCTAGAAATGTCTAACACTATTTCCTACACCATATATATTTATAGTAATTCTAGCAGTTACTGCTTAAAATTTTGCCCTTATTTAATGCCTCCCTAGTAACTGATACCCATTTTATTTTGTTATTTACAGAATGTAAGGAAAATGAAACACTAGCTTCAAAGCTGTCTGCCAAAAAAAAGATATCTCTTCTTGACAGTGAGAAGGATGATTTTCAGGCAGACAGGAAAAGGATTCGTCCTTTAGAAACAGAGCAGCAGGTGAGCAGAGTTTGTGGGCAGTGGAATTATCTGGGTGGAGCTCAACCAAACTCTCAAATCCCAGTTAATGTTGCAGAGGAGGGTGTAGGAAACAACTGAGTCATTTCAGTCACAGTTTGGAGTGACAGGGTTGTGTTCATTTTTATTGTTGCTTGTTACAAAGGAGTCCATTGTTGCACTAAATTGTTCATTATACCCTGTCCTAAAACCTTTCACATGTAAACATTTAACAATTTAAACAAGTAATATCCCATTATATGTATGTATATAAAAATATATTTATTCCCAGTTGATGGTATTACAGTTTCTGTAAGTTCTGTAACAGTGGGAAAACAGCAATAATTACAGATCCTCTTACAATTAAAACTTTATAGCTTTCCCTAATGACTTTTGTGTGGCTTGGGTTTGGTTGAGCTGTTGATGCCCAGTCAGTGGAACAAAGCCAGGGCTGGCAGTGTGGGCACATCCCTGTCCCCCAGTGCATTTTCACTGTTTCTCTCCCCAGCAGGTTCGAAAACGCCACTGCTTTGCCAAAGGGGTGCAGTTCATCGATGCTTTGGAAGTTTATCATCAGAGAAAAAATGGAGAGCTGACTGTTCACTCTGAAAAAAGCATCAAAGCTGCCACTTTTTCTCCCCAAACAGTGAGTAATTCAGTATTATCTTTTACATCAGGTGTGTTAGCTCAAGAACAGTTTTAAACAGTATTTTATGTGAAGGGGTTATGTGTGAAATGCAGCTTAATGAAGTTTGAGCAAACATTGCTGCTAATTCAGTGTTTTGTTTTTTATTTCCACCTTCTGTAGCTTAAGTATCACATCAGAAGTTAAGATACAGATTTGCACCTGTTTCTGCAGCTTTGTTAGGCATTTTCTGCATTTCTTACTGATTGAAAAGAGATTTTACATAAATGTTTGTTGGAGCAAAAGCAGCAGCAGAAGAACTGTGAGGCAGTAGAGAGCTGAGTGTGAGAGGCTGAGTTACTTCAGTGATGATAGGAAACCAAAAGCTATAGGATTGCTATAAAATACTAAATATTTTCTTAACAAAAATGAATGGTGTTGTAGGCCATTTGATGGAGGTAGTTTTTATTAGTTTTGGAAAGCTCTTTAGATTTTTCAGAAAGATTCTAAATGCATTGTGCCATGAGCTTCAATTGGGAGTTTGAAATGCAAACGCCACCAGAGTGTGCTATTGATTTTCAAATAAAAAGACTTGTAGTCCTTCCTGCTTGTAAAATTTCCTTTGGTGCTTTGGTGTGGGTACAGGAAAAATTTGATTTAAAACGTCTAGAAATTTCTTGCCTAGAAGAAAATGGAAAACTGAACAGTAGACTGTTTGCTAAATTTTTAGAAAGAAATAACCAAAGGAGAAAGGAAGGGGGTTATTTGTGTTGAAGTCTCTTTTTTAAAGATGAAAGAATAAGATGATATTTTGCTGTGATGAACTTTTCCTTTAGCAGACTGAGAACTTGTCTGGTATCAAGAAAATTGCAGAAAGCAAAGCCTTATTTTTCATTAGTAGTTTAGAGCAGGAGGAGCATCACAGCACAGGCTGTTAGGTGTAAAACTGCTTTTCTAGCATGGCTTAGGAAATGAAGCCAACAGAGCTTGTGTTCAGATCTTACCCTGATTTAGGGTGATACAAGATTGTGATTTCAGCATTGTCTTGTTCACTGAGGCAGCCCTGCCTTTGAACAACCTGTGTTTTCCAGTGGTCAGTCCTCTGCTTAAAGCAGATTTGGTTTCTTATCAAGTGCTGTTTATCCTCCAAGGGGGAGAATGGGTTGGTTGTTGTAAGAGCACCAGAGGTGCTGCCCAGCACTGCTGCAGATGTGTGGCTCAGGATCCAGTTCTGTTCTCAGCTGCTGTCACTCCAGAGCCTGGGAATCCAGCTCTGGCCCTCTGCTGTTAACTCCTGCAAGGGAGGGCACTTGCAGTGTGAGTTTAAAGGGGAAATTGTTCTCTCAGGGTACTCTCTTGATTACTTCTGTCAAAGCATATGGCCTGAGAAACTGGGGCAGCTGGGTTAAGGAATCCCCATTTCTACCAGGGAAAGAAAGTAAACAGTAAATGGAGAGTAGTGTAACAAACACTTGGGGTATCAAAAAACAGCTGTGAAAAGAATCTGTCTTAATGTGCTAGCCCATTGCAGTTTAACATATTGCTTACAACCTGCACAATGGGGTTTGAGTGACTTCTGTTACACATTCCAGGGGACTGGCAGCCTGTTACAATCAGGGTCTGGACTCCAGAATGGGCTAATTTACCACGATGGGATGAAGAAAGTTGTGGATTTGTATTACATGCTCTCACCTGACACCGTATCTGATCCTTTTCCTGCTGATTGACGTTTTGAATGAGCTCTTTGAAGCAAGTTCCAGCTTAATTAAAACGTTTGCTTGGTTAGCAGTGATCTGTGAAAGCCTGTGATAAATATTGAACTGGGTTCACCTGCTGGTGACTGGGGGAGCATAAACAGCTGCTTTGTGTGCTTTAAACAAGAGGCTGCAGCAGCAGCAGAATGCTGGGCTTTCTGAGAGCTTCCAAAGGAGCAGCTGAAAAGCCCTGCTAATGTCACTGCTGATATCTGCCTAGATTGTGCTTGTGTGATATTTCACACAAGAGACATTCACTGCTGCACCATTCAGGTGCCTTTGTAACTGGGAAATGTAGATGGAGATATGAAGAACTCCCCTTACCTCTTTGTGTTTCAAAGATCACAGCCCCAGTGTTTGTTTAGCTCTATTTTACACACAGGACAGGGTGGTGGACTTGATTATTCCTTTTTTAATCGGACTTCCACGTTTTTGCCATATAAATATTGATGTGATAGGCTGTTTTATCTAGCCCTGACAGAAGTAAAAACAAGCTGCATTAGCCTAAGGTCCATATAGGCTGATATCTGATCTCTAATGGCATCTGTTCCTGGGTGTTTCTGATTAAATGCTGCAGAAAGTACAGGAGGATCTTTTTCTGCCCTCTTCCAAATGAAAATCCCTCTTTCAGGTTCCAACAGCTGAAACCAGGTTTAGTTCTGAAGCCAGAGGGTATTACAAAATACAATTCTGTTGTCTTAATATGAATTATTTCTAATCAGCCTCCCCCCTAATTCCTTCGTAGGTAAATTGAAACATTTTCTAATTCTGTTACATCTTTACCAGTATCTCCTTGGTATGAGTGTAAAAATCTGTGCTTTGAGGCAAAGGCCTTGTTCCTGGAGAGTTTGCTTTCCTTCTGCTGTAGGAGTGGGAGAGGAACACCACATTAGATGTTGCTGTATGATATCCACAGCTGGTTCTTCTTAAAAAAATACAGAATTTAAATAGTTTGCCTTTAATAAAATTTAAAGGTGTACTTTAGGGATTCAAGTGCAAATCGATGTGAGTAATGTGGAAAGAATATGAAGAACTCAACTTTTAAACTGTATTTTAACCGATTTTCTAAAGTTTTTCTTCATTACGAAGGACCTTCTGAAAAGGTTTTATTTATTAATGTATTTGGGGCTAATGGTGTCTGTGGCTTTCAGAAATGCTGTGACTACTGCAGGCAGTTTTATTTCTTAACTACTTACTATAAAATCAGCCTGAGTTTACAACTTTCTCAGTATTGTGGGTTTGAGTGTTTTTTGAACATAAAACTTTTTTCAAAGCTAGAGGTAACATTTTAGTACTGGAATAATGGCTAAAGTGCTTCTTAATGCCTGTATTAGACCAATTCCAAACCTCTTAAACCAAACTTTTAAGCCTACCTGTAAAATACTGTAATTTATAAGCATCACACATAAGAACACTATTTCTTTTTTATGAAAATAATAATATCTGGTATTTTAAGCCCATCATAGGAGAACCTTCTGTTCATGGTTTTATATATTAATTTGAGCTGCATTTTCCTGTTGTTCTAAGAACTCTTGCAAAACAGCTGCCTGATGAGTCCTAATATTTTTCTATTATTTTTGTTTGGCTTAGCACAGCAGTGAAATATTAGTGGTAAAGTCTCATCTTGCTGTCCTGTGTTTTGTTTTTCCCCTCTGAAAACACAATCTGATTTGGATTAAAATTAAAAGTGTTCCTAAAGGCCCTCCACAGCCACTGCTTCAGTTAAATTAATGTTCAGCTCGGTGATGTGGTTTTCATTATTTGCAGGGGCAAAGCAGAATGTAGCTGATAGAAATATGAAGGTAGCACTTGCACTGGAGTTTGTGTGAGCACAGAGCTCTGCACATATGTAACATATACCATATGTCAGCTGTTTGCTGCTTGCCTGGTGACAAGAGCCCCATTCATAACTCTTCTTTTTATCCTTGCAGTGAATAAGTAATTATTCAATATAGAAGGCAGGATATTTGGAACTGGCTATTTAATGTGGCAGCACAGGGTAATGAAATCTGCTGTTCCTGGCAACCTGAGAGGGGAATGTAACAATTCCAGCATGGGTGTAACTTTATCTGCTTTGAGGCCTGTTTATTTGGCACATCAGTGAACCTTTTATCCCAGTGAGTGGCAGCTCCTGAGGGTTACATTTACATGCTTTCTATCATGTATTGTAATATTTAATGGCAGACAAGGCTGAGTGGGGCTGAGGGTAACACGAACTCACTTTTCCTTGGAGTGGAAGCTGGAGACAGCTTGATCCCCAGAATTGTGGTGTAACACAGCATGACTTAGCATTTGTTTGTCGTGGATAATCTTACTGATACAGTTCAAGGGAGGGAGGAGCACTGCAGTGGGTAGCTTCATGTTGTTACCTGCACTACCACCTGGAGCCCAAACACAAACTCTTTGAGGCTGGAAGAACTCTTTATTTTTCACAAGAGGTGTTTGGACAGGGTTACTCTTCAGTTCCTTGTTTCCTATGTGTCTCTTCAAATTCATTATGACAATTTCATGTCAGTTGTTCCAGTATTTAATGTTCTGAATGATGGTGCTTCTCAGGAAGAAAAAAAAATGGCTTTTAACAAATATTTTACAGGATTAGGTTCTGTCTAGAATTATTCCCCGTGTTTCTTTTATTCTCCTGGTTCCTCGATGGCCTTTGGCAGAATGGCACAGCAAACATGTTTCTAATGGAGAGTGTGTGGTGTAGTCTGTTTTATCTGCACACAGAGTTCCTGAACTGTCTACAGTCCTTCTGCTTGCTTTAGGGAAAGAATTATTTTAATTTGAGTGTCTGTTCCAGGTTTTCTTCATTGGAGGTTTTGCTCTGTAACGGGAGTGTCCTAAGCAGAAGTTTTAATTTGAGAAGCTTTATTTGCATTATTCACATGTATAAATATTCCACTGGATTAATAATTCTTTCTGATTGGGCTATGATAAAATTGATTGCTGCAAGGTTGTTTTTAGGGATTTCCAGGCACAAGGATGTGGTGCTTTAACATTTTAGAACTTTTTGCAGCTTGCTGGGCAGCCCTGGAGCCTGCACCAGCTATCCCAGAGGGCACTTTGCAGACCAGAAGCAGATTTAGCACATTCATCTCACAGTGAGGTTTTATGAATCATGTTTTTGTCTTGGTTTGCAGCCTCCTGGTCCTTGCACTGAGTGTTCCTGTTCTTCTGGGAAAGGACCTGATAAAGATCCCTGTCACACAAAGAAGAAAGAAAACGGAGATCGGTTGTGTGTTCCCAAAATTTTTTTTGGGACACGAACACACAAGCAAATAACCCAGATCAGCAGGGAGCTGAAGAGGACAGCATATTCCTATGTCCCCATGACAATCCTTTCCAGCAGGGATTATACCTGTATTCATCCAATGGTGTCCAACAGTAGTAACAGGAATGAAATGTGTGTAGAATTGCTGGAAGGAAAACATGTGAGTAATTCTGTTTGGGAAAATGAGCACTCATTAAATAAACTCAGATTTAACAGCTGGAATGAGTAACATTTTTTTGGTTAAATGCCACCTGGTGACATTAAAATTAAACATTAATTGTTAGAAAATGTTGATTCACAGTGGCAAAATGCAAAACCATATGATGACTACCAGGTTACCATTGTAATAAGACTTTAATTATCTCTGGGTTTATAAATGAAGAAGAAAGAAGTGTCCTTTATTGATGTACACTTTAGAAACGTGAATTTACCTGACATGAGGTGTTACCTGGCATAAAAAGAGCTGTTAGAAATGTTTCCAAGAAACAGCCAAATGCATGGAACACTGGCTGATTTTAGCCTGCTTGGTTTTCTTTATTCCTTGTACCCACTGAGTCTCTGCACTTCTTTGCTTTCAGGGCAGGTCCTGCTCTTACTACCACGGTGTTCACAAGCTCGTTGAGCACCACACCCTGCAGCCTGCCCCTGGGATGTGCCAGGCTTGGGACATTGAGGACCTGGTGTGCCTGGGCAGGAAGCTTCGTGCCTGTCCCTATTTTGCAGCCAGAGAGCTGATGATGGGGGCAGACATTGTGTTCTGTCCCTACAATTACCTCCTGGACCCACAGATCCGGGACACTGTGAGTATATGGGTGAGAGTGGCAAGAACTGAGGTTAAAAAGAAATTAATCGCTGAATATTATGTTTGTGTGGTCAGCTGAGATCCCGTTCGTGTCCCAAATAGTATCTGCAAAATAACTCCTGGGGCTTTCTCCCCTTGGATATTTTCTGAGTTATGGGAATTGATTCAAAAACTGGAAAGCTTCATTTGCACTGGGATACAGAATATGCATTTTTTAACAGGATCCTCTTAGCTGCTCTTTCTCATGTCTTTCACTCTGTCATCCTAGACAATGATTTCCTTTTTTAGATGGACATTAATCTCAAAGACCAAGTGGTCATTTTGGATGAAGCCCACAACATTGAGGACTGTGCTCGGGAGTCCGTGAGCTACGGGGTCACCGAGAGCCAGCTCCGAGCTGCCCGGGAGGAGCTCGACCTCATGGTCAGCAACAGCATCAGGCAGCAGCAGCACGAGCCCCTCCGAGCTGTCTGCTGCTCCTTGGTCAAGTAAGGCAACCTTTTATTGCTTTGTATCAATTAATGCTTTTTAAAATCACCTTGAGACTCCCTTTGACGGTGTAAGTTACTCTGTCACATCAGATAAAATCCTACAGAGGTGTGCTTAAAACTGTGCAGTTCTTTGATTTTTGTTTGAGGAATCCACAGGGTTTGATCTGTAAAAGAAATCTACTGGTCTCATGTGGAAATATTGAAGTTCTCTTTGGAAAAGTCTTGTGCTCTTGAATGATGTGCTGCTCTTTATGGGGCTTTTTTGTACTCCTGATTTATAAAGCTCAATATGAAAATTTTTATGAGATGAATTTTTTTATTTCACACGTTTCTCTTTGCTTTGATAAATAATAATAGCATTATTTTGTCTGGAAATTAGTTAGTCTATGTTTATAGTATGCTTTCAGAGCCTTGGACTGGAAGTATTTGGAAGGGCTGTAATCTGTTTTTGGAATCAGATTGGAATCCACCGAATTCTTCATAGCTGAAAGTAAATTTGTCAGTCATGCCCTTTGTTTTTCCTGGGAAACAACTTCCTGGAAGGGGAAGAGCTGATCCTAAGTTGAAAATGAGAGGGGATGTAACCCAGGCAAATGGACAGAAGCCCAGGAAGAAGCAAGAGGTCCAGAAGCAGAAGTATCAAAGTCAGCAGAAGAAAGTGAATAATGCTCCAGGTGGCTTTGCAGTTTACTGAGCTCTGTTTCAGTGTGTGCAGTGTCTTCATTTTGCTGCAATAAACGGGGCAGCACAGCACAGGGGGAGTTCACTCTCCCATCCTCACTCTCTTCTCAGAGTTAATGTGTGTCTCACACAGACACGAGGGACTTCTGCTTGGCAGGAGCCAATTCTCCTTCCTTGGATATTTCAAATGTTAAACTTTAGCAAAAGATAAGAACAGCATGGCTGAAGGTTTGATTGCCTCAAGCTTTTTAACCTTATCAGCAAAACTCAGGTTGATTGTCTTGGCAAATCTGCCAGCAGCATGAAAAGCAGTTGCTGGAAAGCAGAAGACTGGGTGTAAATAAGCAGTAATAGGTAAAATGCCCCTGCACAGTGACATGGCTTTGCCAAGTGCATGGGGGAGCAAGAAAAAAGTCTGATTTCACTTCTAAAGATCCTGGGCCCTCATTCCAGAAAGCACTTAGGGGTGGGCTTAGTGCCACAGAGGTGCTGCAGTGACCTTTGTGAGGAATTTGCAGATGGAGCAGTGGAGGTGAGCTGGCAGGCTGCACATTTAGCAGCACTGAGCACTTTGTTCAATGGAATATGCTGTGTCAACAGTGGAATTTTCTGGTAGTGAGGGAAGCAGCAAATACTCTTCCTGGAATTGAAGGCATGTGTGCAACATCCATTCATTCTTTTCCTGGAAATACTGCATGCAGCAATTTTCACTTCTAAACCAGAAATGCTTTCTGGGAATCAAGCTAATTTTATTTATGCTTCCTGCTTAGCTCTAAAAATAATTCAACAGGCTTTGCAAGTAAATGCTTTAATGTTAGATGGAATTTGTTTGAGAATTTAGGGTGGTTTTTGGTGATATTTGGCCATTGTGGTAAGTTTGTATTTGCATTTATTATTTCAAAAGTATGTGATGGTATTTGAAGTTCATAACAGGGAAACATCTTACATTTCCTGAAGTGTTTTACCCATTGTAAATCTGTTTAATTTCTGTCACATGAGCCTTGTCCTCATTTCAATTCCAGGTCTTTTTGATGTTACATTTGAAGAATTTGGGCCAAATTCTGCCTGTGTCAGTGATCACCATTCCTTAATGAGATAAAGCAAATTATAGCCAAAGAAGTGATTGTTGTGGCAGTATTGGTGGGGTTTTGTTTGCATTTAACCTGGCAGAAGGGAAGTTATATTTTAATTGTTCCATGGATCAGATTATTTGTGGTGACAGGGCAGGAAATCTAGAACTGAAGCAGTCCCAGAGCCTTGCTCTTGAGTTGATAATGATGAGCTGGTTGTGCAGGTAAATCTTTTGAGCTGTTGCAGCACTGACAGCTGTCTGTTTGATGTTTGATGGAGCAGACAGCTCCAGCCTTTCCTGGGAGGGAAGGAGCTGTTCTGCTTTTCTAGCCAGAGACAAGGTCTTGTGGTACTGCAGGGGTGAAGGAGGACATGCTCACTCAGAGAAAATCCCACAAGTGAGCTGATCTCCATGTTTAGCTCAGGCTTTTAGCAGTCAGTCACATTTGGCATTGTAATACATTTATAATTCTGCTTCTAGATGCTGTGGGTAGGTTTGAATGTGCACTTTTTATTGCCCCACTTTCCCTTCCATGGGTAAATATGAAAAGTGTTCATTTCATGCCTTGGGGTTTGTTCTTAATTGGAGAGTCAGCAGTTGGCAGGAATGATAAAGCAACCTGCATAGTGATGAGTGGCTTTAGATATGCAGCAGAAGCCTTGCTTGAATTAACCTGACATATCTTAAGAGGGAATTACATTTTAATTCCTTTATTATCTATTATATAAAGTATAAACACACGGGGAGAAATTTTCTTCTCATTTCAATGAGCTGCATCCAAAGCAGTTCCAGAGGAGTTCAACAGTGGAAAACAGGAATAAAGGAAAAGCAGAATCTCTCTCCTTCCATGCAGTAAAACATTTATCATCATCTTAGGAGTCTGGTGCAATTTTTGAGGTTTGCTTTGTACGTGCAAAGTGTCTCTAAACCTCTAAAATCAATGCTGAAATGGTTTCTGCTTTTTCTCTCTTCCAGCTGGTTGCAGGAGAGCTCTGGGCAGCTGGTGGAGAGAGCCTATGAAACTGCCTGTAAGGTGTGGAGTGGCAAGGAAATGCTCAGCTTTCTGCACAAAATGGGAATAACTGGGTTTACTTTTCCCATTTTACAGGTAATATTTTGTGCTGAATAAACAAGCAGCACCATGCATAATATTGGTGGTGTTAAAAACATTAAAATGCAAATAAATTAAATGCAAACAGATCTTTTAATTTACTGCAATACTGAAAAGTTGTCTGAAAATGATTCCTGATGAAAACCAGGAGTAAGCCACTCAAGCTCCTGGAATTTGTGGAGAATCAATGTTTTGAAGGATACAATTGCTCACATAAAATTATTTGAATTGAACCATTGAGCCAGTGATATTTTTGCCTGTTCTATCCAGTTGCATTTTTATTGTGTGTTGAAATATTTTTACCCTATTTTCAAGTTTACCCCTCCTTTCTGTGTAAGCCAGATATGTTAAAAGCATTGTTAGAAATTGAAAGTATTGTGCCCTTTCCCTTGGCCCTTCTTTGCCCCTTTCCTTCTGACTTTATACGAACTTTAAATGAATTTTTAAAGCAGTGAGTTGGCAGTCTTATATCTCTAATTTGGTTTTGAGAAGACACTTAGGATGTTGTTAATATGGAATGTGCCTCTTGCAGAAACATCTTGCTGCTATCCTGGAAAAAGAAGAAAAGGTGTCTATGCATGGGAGAGAGGAAATGATTGAGGTGCCAGTTGTGAGCCCTGCAACACAGATCGTGCTCAAAGGCCTGTTCATGGTCCTTTCCTGTCTCTTCAAAGAGAACAGCAGGTCAGGTCTAACATTTACGAGCTGAATGCTCACAATTTGATTGCCTAGTTGTAGATTTTACTGATATCTCTCTCTCTGTACAGGTTTGCAGATGATTACAGGGTTGCTCTACAGCAAACTTACACCTGGATGACTGAAAACCAGCGTGATGAGGCAGATACAAGTTCCTTCTTCACGAGGCCTAAGCACAAAAAGAGTTCAAGGCAGAAGACTCTTGTCCACATGCTGAATTTTTGGTGCTTGAACCCTGCTGTGGTGAGCTGAGTGTGAAGAAAGCCAAAAATAATCTGAGTGATAACAAATGCACGTCAGATCTGAAGGGAATTGTGTTGATTTTCTAAATTCCTGCTTTTCTTTCTCCCACCTAGGCTTTTTCTGACTTAAATGAAGTTAGAACAATTGTTCTGACTTCAGGCACACTCTCTCCCATGGATTCCTTTTCCTCAGAGCTTGGTGTGAAGTTTGCCATTCAGCTGGAGGCGAATCACGTTATCCGGAACTCCCAGGTAAACTGGGCCTGGCTCTTCCCTCTAATGCTGATCTCTAATGCTGCCCATGGTACAAAAACCAAATAAAAGTGATGGCAAACCCATTCTGTCAGTTAAAAGACAGATTCAGGCTGTTGCTTGGCCTAATGCAATGGAAAAGGACATTTTCAAATGAATAAAGAGGCCATTTTTAGTGCTGATTCCCTGGAAAAGTTGCAAAGTTGCTCGCGTTATATCAGTAACAGCCATCTCACCTCAATTACTGCACTACAAGGACTGAAATGGATTTAAAAAACACCCCAGTGTTTGTTTCCCACTTGGCAGTGTCCCTGTGGGGTGGTTTGAGCTGACCCTGTGCTCTGGACCCCCAGGTGTGGGTCGGCACGGTGGGCGCGGGCCCCAGCGGGCGGAAGCTGCGCGCCACCTTCCAGCACACCGAGACCTTCGAGTTCCAGGACGAGGTGGGAGCCCTGCTGCTCTCAGTCTGTCACACCGTTGGCCAAGGGGTTCTGTGCTTTTTGCCATCCTACAAGGTAAGGAAATCTGAATTCCTGTTCTTCTCCTCAAGCCGCACGCCTTTGGAAATGCACTGTGCGGTGAGCTGCTTTACACATCAGCAGTCAGAAATGTGTATCAAAAATCCCACTGTGTTATTACATTTATATTGTTATTTCTTGGCATTCAGGGGGTTTTTCATGAGCAAACGTGTTTGGGTTTTCTTAGCAGATGTACTTACTAACACGGACAATCACTTCCATAATTTTTCCTCATGTTGTTTCCCTGAAGGTTTAGAAATTGTTTATTAAGAAAAAAAATTAAAATCACATAATGAAATGGTACTTTCTATATAACTCAGCAGCAGGAATGCCTTTGCATGTTTTCTCTGTGCTATCAGAATGAAGAAGTCATCCAGTTAATTCCTCCTTCCCTTGTTTCTTCTTCCATTTCACTGCATTGGAGATTGGAGTGTATTTTTCTTTAGTCAGGGGAATTGCTCACTGACATTGGCTGAAAGGAATCAAATTTCTCCATTTCAAACTATGTAATATCTAATTCCACTGACAACAGTTATCTAATTATGGTTAATCTGGATCTCCCAGTAGTTCTGCTTTCTTCTCTATTTGTTGTTGCTGTTGTTTATGGTCAGAAATAGAAATATAAACCTGCAAGATAATTCTGTAACTCCTGGTCATTTTTCTTGTAGTGCTTGCAAGGGTGTGACGTTTTAATTTTTAAATTATTATTTATGATTTTTTTAAAATCATCTCAACAGACAAAACACAAAGACTTCTCAAAAAAATCCTACC
>VZTB01017176.1:0-24759 GCA_013397245.1 Thryothorus ludovicianus | reverse complement strand
GAGAAAAGGAGACTCACAGGTGATTCTGCAACTCCCTGACAGGTAGCTGTAGTCAGGTGGAGGTTTTCCAGACAGCAACTGACAGAATGAGACAACAGAGTCTTAAGCTGCACCAAGGGTTGGATAATATAGGTTGGATATTAGGAAAAAGTTTTTTACAGAAAGGGTGATAAAGTACTGGAATATTCTGTCCAGGGAGGTGGTGGAGTTGTCACCATCCCTGGATGTGTTTAAAAACAGACTGGATGTGGCACTTGGTGCAGGGTCTAGTTGAGCTGTTGGGGCTGGGTTGGACTTGATGATCTTGGAGGTCTCTTCCAACCAGTGATTCTGTGTGATTTAAAGCGTGACTCTGTGTGTCTGAAAAGATCCCTAAAAACACCTTGCGGACCCATCCGTGGGTCTGGCCTCAGGTGCTCTGTGGTGCTGGCCCAGGGGACCAATCCTACAGGACATGGTGCTTTTCTACCTGCTCTGTCAGCTTCAGAAGTGCTGCAGGAATTTGAGTAAAAGTGATGACAATATAGTTAAAATTTTTTCTAAATTCTTCAGTGGTGTATGGTCAATGTACCTGGGTTTCTGCCATCTGCCTTCAGATGGACGGGACCTCCTGCTCCCTCAGACACTGACTCCAGATATTTCAGAGTTGTCACTCGGATCTTTTATTTGTATTTTTTCCCTCCTCTTTTTCTAAATCATTTTGCTTCTTACTTGCTCCTTATCCTCTTCCAGGTCAGGGCTTCTGGCTTCCAGAGAATTACAGCTGGCTGAGCCAGCCAGTCCCACCACCTCTCACTTCCTTCCTCCAGAACAGGCAGTGGTCTTCCTGGCAGGGCCTTATTTGGTCCAATGTTTCCTTTAGGCACTTTTTCATTCCTAAAAGCCCACCTTTGGACTCTGTGCCAGCACAGCACCTCAGCCTCAAGCAGCAAACAGGGGACCATCATTTCCAGGAGGGAATGATGCATTTGGGTGCATGGTTCTCCACACCCTGCTATTCCCAGCACTAAGGCTTGCCATAGAATCTTAGAATATCCCAGGTTGGAAATGACTCATAAGAATCAGCAAGTCCAACTCTCTTCAACCTGGCAAGACTACCTAAAACTAAACCATATATCTAAGAGCACTGTCCAGATACTCCTTGGACTCCGTCAGGTTAGGTGCTGTGACCGCTTCCCTGGACACTGTTCCAGTGTCCAACCACCCTCTGGGAGAAGAACTTTCCTTTATGTCCAGACTCAGCTTCTCCTGATATAGCATCATTCCATGTAACATCTGCTTTGTACTTCTGATCTTATCTAACCCGGTGTTCTCCTTTCTTGCCTCCCTTGTCTTGTTGCAGGGACAATGGTTTTGACTACCTGGAGTTCCGCCTCTGGATCGGCCTCTGGTCAGCCTTCCAGTGTCTCATTCTCGTGGCCACCGACGCCAGCTTCCTGGTCAAGTACTTCACCCGCTTCACTGAAGAAGGATTTTCCTCCCTGATCAGCTTCATCTTCATTTATGATGCTTTCAAGAAGATGATCAAGCTGGCAGATCATTATCCCATCAACTCCCAGTTCAAGGTGGACTATATCACGCATTACTCTTGTGCCTGTAAACCACTAGATCCAGGTAAGAGAGTGTTCATTGCCTCTCCAGTTTGTAGGTAGGAGGTGGCCTTTGCTCTCCTTTTCCCTTGTGCTGCAGCCCAGATAATAGGTAGATTATTCCTTCTTTATCGGTGGCCTTCAGATATCCTGCTTAGTCTCAGGAAGCTGAGAGGTAAATGTCACGGAATGCCAGCATAGCTGGCCTTCCTGGAACTCCTCCAGAGAGCATCACGACCAGTGGAGAAGCTGTTTCTGCACCTGTGTCTCCTTGCATCCCTGTGGCTGTCAGTTCCAAGTGGCTTTCCTCCAAGAATTCCACGAAGGGGCAGAAGTGGTGGCCAGGTCACTGCCGTTTCAGGAGCTGGATTTATTCAAGGTGTTACCCAAACGTGGGTGGTTCCCAGCTCCTGGCTGCATGGATGAGAGGGAAAGCACAAACAATTCCTTCTCTTCCAAGAAGGGAAGGGTATCCCCAGGGCAGCCTATCTCTGGAGCGTGGGCTGTGTGGCAAATAGAGCCAGTGTACCTATGGCTCTGGGAACAAAGGGTTACAAAATCCAAATCCAAACTGAGAGATGCTGGCTGCACCATTAGGGAAGTGGGGAGCATTCCTAGGATCCCACAAACAATGGAGAGTGAGTAAGAAAGTTGTTCTGTGCCCAGAGTAAACTGCAGGTTATCTCAGCACACCTGCCCGACAGGAAGAGCTGCTGGCTGCTCCCTCAGGTGTTGGGAGCTGATTCCCTGGGGGCTGGGTGCATGCCTTCCCTGTTAAATCCAGGATCTTGGTGGTCTGGTTCTGCCTCCACTGGAATGGCAGAGTGGTTTCCTTTTTGAAACTAGGGCAGTGGGAATGGTCAATGCCAAATTGGAAGTCTCCGCTTCCCATTGAAACACTTGTGGCACTCCAGACATGCAAGTGAAAAAAGTTTATTTATGCAAAACCTCAGTAAGCCATGAGGACAGGGTCCACGAGCCCATTTGCAGGAAAGATTGCATTTCTAAATGAAATTTCGAATTCATAATTCCTAATGCTGCAGAAGCCACAGGGAATGCTGCTCCTTCTTTCAAAGAAATTATCCCCATCCTGTTGATTTCAGATGCTTGCTCTCTTTTTTCTTTCTTTCAGTTCAAAACTGTGTTTATGCTGGACACTGAAATGCGTTTTGCTTTTCTGGATATCTTTGGCATTTGTGCTTGCATTTGAAATTAATCATTAGGAGTGTTCTGTGGGTATTTAATTTAATCCAGAAATCATTAGAAAAATATTGAAAAGATATGAAATATTATATTGTCTATCTGATTTTTTGTGGTTTTTTTGTTTTTTTTTTTTACTGTGAACTCAAAATATAATCCCAGTTGGGTTTGGGTTATATTTCCCTTAACCTTTTCTTTTTCTGTTTTGTGAATGATTGATGATGGAGGCTTTTGAGTCTCTCTGAAACACTTGTTTCTGAACTCACTTTTCTGAAGCAAAGAGGTGGCAAACAGCTTGACAGAGTCAAGAAATTATTTCATAATTGGGATTGGCTCTCCTTCCTAAGTGTTTCCTGCATCTTGCTCACCGAATTGCCTTTTTTCTTTTCTCTTGCAGTTAACAGCTCATTACTTAACAGGACAACGGTGCTGTCAGACTATGAGCTGGTCTCTCCCTCCCCCGAGCTGGTGAGTTGCCCTGGGGAGGGCAGGGGTCACATGGACTGCAGGGGCCACTCTGCTGGCGGGCTCTGGTAATGGGGAGAGAAAAGGGGAGCTGGATGGATCACATCTGTGTGTGGGGGAAAGAAGCTGAGACACAGAGTAAGAACCCCTTTGAGTCAAACACCAGCAGGAAAATGGTCTCACCCAAACTGTTGTGTGATTCCATGATTTTTAGCCTTCTGCATGGTGCCTCTCGGTTCCTCTCAGATGCTCTGTCACCATTCCTGTCCCAACATGGGCAGAGTATACACAGCCTTAGGGAAACATTCCCTTTCTTTTCTGCAGGACAACACCACCATTGACTGGGCAGCTCTGACAGCCAAGGAGTGCTTGAAGTATGGGGGTCAGCTTGTGGGCAACAACTGTGACTACGTCCCTGACATCACCCTCATGTCTTTCATCCTCTTCTTTGGCACTTACACCTGCTCCATGGCCCTGAAGAAGTTTAAGACCAGTCGCTACTTTCCCACCACGGTAAGTGTCTCCTGTGACCCCATCAGTCTTTCTGAGGGCACAGATCAACCTTCTTTTTGGAGCTGCTGTCCTGCACACAGGGACGGATGCTCTGCAGCGAGGCCAGGTTGCAGTGGTTGGGATAAGAGCGCAACTGGCTGTCGGATCTGGTTATCAAAACTATGGCTGGGATTGCTCCCAGTGGTTCTGGAGAGCACAGGTAAGGCAGCAGAAGAGCCAAAAGGAGCCATAATAACATGTTTGGGTAACGTGGCAGGGATTTTAAAGGTGCTGAAGGCAACCCTTCCAGCTTACAGGCACGTCTCAGGTGCATCTGCTTGTTTTGTCCCCCGGTGAGGCTCCAGGCCTCCAGCCAGCGCTTCCTGTGTGTGCCAAAGCCATTCCTCTCTGAGGCTGCCCCGTTGCTGGCATCCTGACACACAGGGATTTATCCTGCATGGATGTTTACTGTTCCACTGTGTTACAATTGAACCTCTCTTATTTTTAATAAAAAGGAAACAAATTCCATCTGGCTGGAATGCAGCTCAATTAATCTGTAACCATGCAAACCCAGGAAACCTGGAAGGAACAACAGCTCTGGAAAGCTCACACAGTTCCAGGCTAGCACAGTGGCTCCTGTCTGGGTAAATTCTGGGATCTGATCAGTGGCAGCTCTAAGTTGTTGTATTCCAATGACTTCAGGACAGCTGCAGTCTTAGGGATTTAGCTGAGAAACTAAATCTGGTTTGTTTTCGTGCCTGCTTAAATTTAAGTTATTACTTGAACAGCAAACAACATACCTTCTTGCCAGTCCTTCAGAGTATCTCATTTGTGGAAGTTTGTATTGTTTCCATGCTTCCATTTAGGTTTTCAGAGAACCCAGTAAAGTACCAAGGCACGTGTTGCAAACGACACTGCACACGATGGTTGGGCATATTTGTGGGAGAAGAAATGATGAACTTGTCTTGCCAGGGTTTCTCATGCAGAGCCTGAAGCGTGGGTGAAATGGGGTTTCCTGGTGCTAACTCCTGTGGCTGTGATCCCATGTCTCTTTCAGGCCCGGAAGCTCATCAGTGACTTTGCCATTATCCTGTCCATTTTGATTTTCTGTGGAATAGATGCCCTGGTTGGTGTGGACACACCAAAACTAATTGTGCCAAGTGAATTCAAGGTATGTTGTTGCCAGCTTGTTTGCTGGCTTTTGGAAGAGGTTCCTTTTCCCTCTCATGGAATGGCTTGCCCTCAGAATGGGAATGTAGTCAATGGTCTGGAAAGGGCTGGTTTACTCAGAGGGTTAGGATTCAGATGCTTTTTGTTAGCATTATTTTAATTGGCTGGTTTATCTCCTAAATTCTGCCTCCATACCTGGAGCCTTTGATTGCTGTTAATAGGAATTTGCCATAAACCTGAAGTGTCTCCCTGGATGGAGCTCTATTGCTGGAACCAAACCTGGCTTTGGGATGTCATCACCCCTCTAACACAAACTTTCTTTTCCTTGCCCTTCCAAGCCAACCAGTCCCGAGAGGGGTTGGTTTATCCCACCTTTTGGAGGGAACCCGTGGTGGGTGTACCTGGCAGCAGCCATCCCTGCCCTGCTGGTGACCATCCTCATCTTCATGGACCAGCAGATCACCGCCGTCATCGTCAACAGGAAGGAGCACAAGCTCAAGGTGGGTGTGCCTTGTGCCTGGAGCACCTGCAGGGCCTTTTCCTCCTGCCACCTTCCTCCCTCGTGGACACGAGCCTATTTTCTGTCACTGGTTGCTGTTTCTAAGCAGGAAAAGTGGCTTTGTGGCCAAAGCTGCCCGGTGCTGTCTAATACGAGCAATAAGCTGGAGAGATTTGGGACATACCAAGGGCATAGCCCCAGTTGGATGTTATTTAAAGAAGAGCTGATATGTAACAGCCTAAGATGTAGTCATGTTTTTAAAACAAACTTTCCAGGCCAGTGCTATGCAGTTTTTCGTGCCTGTAGGGTTTTTTTTTTCCGTTCCCTGCACGGTCAGTTCTATTGAAAAATATTAAATTCCTGTAAAAGAAGGCTCTCCCTTCCTGCTCACAGGGCACGTTTCAAGTGGTCTGGCCCATGGAAGTAATGGCTCCCTCACAACACAGGTAATAGTGAGTCATTATTTAGATACCTGCTTCATCAGATATTGGGAGAGCTGTTGGAAATGGGAAGGGAGCTTCTGCTTGGAAAAGAGGAGAATCTTTCAATTCATATGGTTACTGTCAACATTAGACAAATAATGTGTAATTTAAGACCATCCTGACCCTAATCTGGAGGAGAGAGTTGAAGTACCAGGGAATGGGAAATGTTTCTTGTGCACAGTGATGGCTGATGGTTTAAAAAAACCCACTCAGAACATCCTTGTTTGCCACCTGGATCTGGGCAGATAAATTCAATACTGATCCCTCGTGTTCCTCAGAGATGACTGAACAGTTTTAGGTCTGTCTCCTGCACCTAACCAAGCAGACATAGCATTTTCTTAAACACTCTAAGAAAATATTCACTCTTCTTCCCTCATGAAGAAGAGGCCCCTCATCTCTGCAGCTTATGAATCACTGAATGTGCTTTTGCTGTCAACACTGGCTGTTCCTTTTTAGTAACAAAGTCAGAAACACTCCAGCAAAGTACTGTTTGATGTAAAAAATGTACTCCCTGCTTCCTTTGTTATGGTGTGAGTATGGTATTTTGTGAAATTGAGGATTCACAAGCCCCATCCTATTGTTCCACACCAAAAAACACTTCTAAATACAAGATCTGCTGTAGGCAAAAAGGTGTTTTTTTCTGCTCATCCCTAGCTAAAGTGTTGGCAGGGTGTTTCTGGGTGCCCATCCCGGTGCCACCAGCCAGCCAAGGTAAGCAGCACATGTGTGAGGAAAAACAGTGAGGATATTCAAGAGAAACTGGATTGCTCTCCCTCCTGGGTCATCCTAGGCCTGGATCATTTGTTTTTTCCAATTAAATCAAATTGAATGGGATTTAAAAAAGGTTAATCTGTTTTAAAATAGCAAACCTTAGAGGTTTGTCCACTGTTTTTCTGAAGATCCCTTTTCTTGGTGGCTCTTTTGTTTCTTCACTTCTTCTCTTGGCACTTGTGACTGCTGGATTTCCTGTTTTATTTCATTAAAGGATTTAAAATAAAAATAGAGGATCAGAGGTGTTTGAAAAGGAGTCAAGAATGAGGGCAGCTTTCACCTTTGGGTAGGGAATGAAGCTTCAGCTGTTCCTGTTGCACTCCTGAAGGAGCCTGGGGTTGTGCCCTGAGGGAGATGCTTCCTTATTGCTGTTCACAAGAGCCCACGTTTCCCTGGTGTTTGGCTCTGTTGGCCAGGATGTTGCAGAAGGAAATGCTGCCTGTCTGGTGTGCCTCTGCCCTGCTCCCTAAGCATTTGGAATTATTAAGCTGAAGGCTGCTTGTCTCCCTCCACAGAAAGGTGCTGGGTATCATCTGGATTTGTTCTGGGTGGCCATTCTGATGATTGTCTGCTCCTTTATGGGGCTGCCCTGGTACGTGGCTGCTACCGTCATCTCCATCGCTCACATCGACAGCTTGAAGATGGAGACGGAGACTTCAGCCCCTGGAGAGCAGCCCAAGTTCTTGGGAGTGAGGTATGTCCCACCAGGAAGAATTAATTACCTAGTTTGCCTGCAAAATCCTTCTGTACAAAGAATTTTGTGCTGCTTTCTTCCTATTTTCAAAGCCAATTCCTTCGGCGAGTCCCCATGTGACTCCTCCAGAGTTTATTTGGCCACATCAGATGCTTGTTAAAGGTTAAAGGAAACAAATTTCCTACAGATTTTTCTATCCAGGGAAATCAAGCAAATTCATTAGCAAATGTAATGGTCAAACATACAAACCTGTCATACCTAGTGCAACCAGCTCTACTTAATGAAGCTTTTTTCCCTGTGTTTGGTTGCCTTAATTAAGTGGTCTGAAGTGCTTCCAGTGGGATTACTCTTGGCTGCTTGCTTAGGTAACTAAATGGAAATTTCATGGCCTGACTTTCGCTGCTCTGAAATATTACTGGCCAAGGTATTTTTGGATGTGGGAAGCACTGTGGGTGCTGCTGGAGGCACGTGTTCAGCACCCCATGAAGGTCTGAGAGATGTATCCGGCTGCTGGAGTGCTCTGGGCAGGGCTCACAACGTGTTACTGATCTCAGAGTGGAGAGCTGATGATTTATTGCCTCTCTGCATGCTCTGAGCATGGCTGTGCAGGGTCTGCACTGCTGGACGTGTAAACATCCTGTCCCAGACTCAGTGCTTTGCTGTGTTGATCCCCAAACAGTGTAACAAAACAATCTGGGGGTTTAAAGCAGGCCTTGGTCTGGATCCAGCCACCTGCCTGATGCTGTTGGATGAAAAATGTGGCTGCAAAACTGAGCTTCGGTGTTAAGTACCTGTGGTCCTGACTCAGTGATGTTGTTTCAGGGAGCAGAGAGTCACTGGGGTCATTGTTTTCATCCTGACTGGGGTGTCTGTCTTCATGGCTCCCATCCTGAAGGTAAGGGCTGTTTACAGGTCTTGGAAGGCTAAAATCCAAACCTTTTGGAAGGAAACACCAGCATGGCTATAGTGTGCTACAAGAGTGATCAAGTTCAGGGCTTTTTGATTTTAATGTTATTTCTCCATGTTTGCATTAAGTTAAGTTCCCTTTTCTGATTTATTTATGATTTCTTTTATACCTCTACTGAGCATGTGTTATATGGAAAACAGATTCAGGATAAAGCTCAGAGTATGGAAAACACATTTCTGGAGGAAGCAGTGCGATTAAATGGCATTTCTTCATCTCCTGAACCCTCTTTTCCCTGTGAGTTTAGCCAAGGCTCTGGGTGGATGTGCTGCTGGTGGACCAATGGATCTAACTAGGTTGCTATTTTCCAAGACCAGAAATTTGGTGGCATGTGGCCATGGAAAAATGCATCCTTAGTGGATCATCAGACTGTAGAAGGAAACTGGAAAACCTGCTTATACCTGTCTTGTGGAGGATGCTGCCTTCTCTGGGGATAGTGACGGAAGTAGTGCCAAGCACAGACATACTGTCCAGCAGGAGATGACAGCTGAGGAGCCCTTATCCATGGATGCACAGGCTGTGGAGCAGATGTCACACCAGCAGCACCGTGTGTCGTGGCTGTGGGACGGAGCAGACGGGTGTCTGGAGGCTGCAGATGAGGCTTTGGAAACCACAGGGGCTGTGAGGCACAATGGGATGGGAGCCTGAGGGGAGGAGGCAGGCAGGGAGCAGCGATGCTGCCCGTGGGGGGAGCAGAGACAGTGGCTTTCCAAGCCATTGTGCTCCTGTTCTTCATTTCTAAGGCCGTTTGTAGAGCTCAGATTTTGGTGTCTTGGGTAACAGTTTCCACCTTCACACAAACAGGCATTTCCGTGCCTTGAATTTAATGCCTGATTGTGTCAATTCTTGTTTTTTAGTTTATGTGACCTTTCCCTGCAAGATCCCTCTTCCTCTATTCCACTGGGGTCTGTTACTTCCCCTGTTATTGCTTCAGTCAATTTGTCTGTGCTTCCCCTAAGACAATGTGTGGGGAAGGTCCTCGCTGGAGGACGCCTGAGGATAACTCAGCATGCTGCGGGCCCACGTGCGAGCAGGAAGGACCTGGCAGCATTTCAGGACCTTTAGCAAATTCCAGTGGCAGGGTCCTGCTGGAGAGAGCTGCACTGCTAAACGCATTGCAGAACATTTCAGTCTTCTCCTGCCAGCGGCAAATTGAATGCTGACAACCCCAAATTTAATAAACCAGGCAAGCCATGGATTAATCCCAGCTTTGTTTTCCAAGGGCCTTGTGGTAGTTGTGCTGGTTTTGGATGGTGGTGGTGTTCCTGCTCAGCCAGGGCAGATTTCCACAGAAAAATCCTTGGCCTGCCAGAAGGGTGACAGGCACTTTCCTATAAATACAGTTTTAGCCCTGTTGGCCTGCAGCAGCTTTGCTTGGAGCACGAAGCCAGCACCCCCATCGTTAGGGAATACTTCGCCAGGAGAAAGTCTTCCAAAATAATGGCACTGATTGCTGCTCTGCAGGCTGAGGTACTGAGGTTTCACCTCGGGGTGATCTCCAGGACTAATCATCATGGATTGGTGAAATAATATTCAGATATTCGTCTTACTTGTAAAAAAAGCCCATGAAAATAAATAGAAGGGGAGGAGAGGAGAGCAGTGAAAATGAGTTAGAAAGCTCAGCTCTTGCTTACTTGTAGCTACTATTGTGTCGTGTCTCATCCCTCAGATCCAGGGGAGGCTTTGAATCCCATGGTCACCCACAGCTCTGTGACCCACCCACCATGTCCCCGTCCCTCTCACAGTGGTGTGGGCAGGCCCCACCTGGCAGGCTGCAGAAAAGGCATTTGCCTTCAAATGGGAAATATCTGTGCAGCTCACTCGAAGGAGCAAATAAATCCAAGAGGAGAATGAGTTAGCAATTAAGAAGCTCACAGGAGATGACGGGCAGTAAGACTCGGGAAGGATGGAAAAATGCAGGCAGGGAGGCTTTGGATAGCACATGTCTGGGTGACTTTGGAGCTTGTGTGCCCCTGGGGAAATGCCTGCCAGAAATGATGAGTGAGGTGATGGAGAATATCTAAAACACTGGATAGCTGCTGTGTTATTTGTCTCTTTGATGAGCTCAGTGCAGAAGTCGGAAGGGAAGGGTTCCCAGTGCAGGAGTGCTGGGAGCAGTGGGTGCCATGACCTGGCTGTGGCTGCCATTCAGTGGCAGCCTCCTGGCACTGCACTTTGGACTGTCCTTTGGAGCTCATTCCATCCTCCCTGGGCACCAGTAAATCCCACAAAGGCCGTTATTTAGCTCCTGCCTATGGTTTGTTCCAAGCATCCCTGTTCCTGTCGTGCCAGGCTGGCTGCCCACTTCCGAGGTGACAGACAGAGACTCATTCCAGGAAGCCTGTCTGGTGCTCCCCTGCACCTTCCGTGTGCCCCATGTGGAGGAATGGGCAGCACTTAGCACTTTGAGGGAGTAGAAAGTGATGTTTGAGAGGACATATCCTGACAATGAAGAAGGGAAGTTGTAGTTCTGGGTTTGGGAGTAGTTCTGGATTAATGTGTGTATGAAATGGAGCAGGCAGAGATTGGGTTGGCACGACTGTTGTTGCTGGATGGGACTCCAAAGAACAGCCTTCCTGCACGGATTTGCATGGCTTACTGAGCTGGACTGGACATGGAACCACAGGATTGCTTCAACTGGAAAAGCTCTCTAAGATCACCCAGTCCCACCAGCACTGCCAAAGTCGCCACTGAGCCATGCCCCCGAGTGCTGCTTTTAAATTCCTCCAGAGATGGTGACTCCAGCACCACCCTGAAAGGCCTGTGCCAGGGCTTGACAACTCTTTCTATGAATGTGTTTTCTTCATATCCCACCTAAAACTCCCCTGACACAACTTGAGTCCGTTTACTCTTGTTCTGTTCACTTGTTATGTGGGAAAAGCAGATATATATACATGGTGTACCACAAACTACAGGGTTGTTCTGCCTTTTCTTCTTCTCTGCCTTCTGCTTCTGGTGACACCCCAAATCAGAGGTGAAAGGCAGTTTGAAGCTCACTGGAACACGTTTTCCCACCTGTTCCTTAACTTGTGCAGTGAGTGGCATCATTCCCTCTGGTTCTTTGCAAGATGTCCAAGTCCTGGTGAAGTGGGAGAGTGCGATTGCACGGATGTCCTTGCGTCTCTCGGAATGTCTCTCGGAACACAGCAGAAGGATTTATTGTTTACTCATCTTTCCTTTGCTGTATTATTTCTCTGCTCTCATTGCTCTGTGTCGGGCACTCGTGGGTGCAGTGTGACTTGGTGGCTGGCTGGGAGTGCTGTCCCACCACGTGGGTGTGTGCCATTTGGGGAGGTTGCTCACCCAGCTCTCCTGCTCTCTCTTGTCCCGCAGTTCATTCCCATGCCCGTGCTCTACGGTGTCTTCCTCTACATGGGAGTTGCATCCCTCAACGGCGTGCAGGTGAGTTGTCAGCCAGCACAGGGCTCCTGCCACAGCCCCTCTGCCTTTACCCTCCTCCTTTGCTGCCCCCTCGTCCTCCCCAAGGAGCCCAGCCAGGGTGGCAGCTGTTGACAAACTTTGCCACAAGCCTGGGTGTCCTGAGATGGGAGAGTGGCCAAGTGGGCACTGTCAGTGCTGAGGGGTGCTCTGTGGAGACCTGGATCCATCTTTGGCAACGAGGATGGGGCTTGGAGCAACCTTGGAGACACCTTGGTGGGAGGTGTCCCTGCCTGTGGCAGAGGGGTGGGACAAGAGGGTCCCCTTAGGATCCCCTCCAACCCAAACCATTCCAGGTTTCCACAGGCTTCTTCCTCAGCTCAGGCTCACTCCCAGGGTAGTTTGGGTCCTCTGCCATGACTGAAGGCAAACAAGGAGGATGATTTATGGCAGCAGGGTTATTCCTCAATGCTAGCGAGCAGGGACACAGTTCTCCCGGGAGGGGAAGCCAAGCCCCTCTCTTTGTGGTTGAGGAAATCTTACGTAAGGAGCCGCTCTCATGCCCAGTGCCTGTAGCTGGCCCGAGGAGGCTGGAAGTGGTTTTGTTGTTTTCTGGCACCGTTAATTGCGGCCTTTCTTTTTCATGCTGGGTTGTGCCCTGAGGGGAAGGGACTGCCTGTTCTGTGAGCCCCAGAGTTCCCTCAGGCATTCTGCAAAACAGCCTCAGCTTCCATTCACTGGTGCAGGCTCTGTCTGGTCCCGGCCGTGGGCAGTGAGCCTGAGCTCCAGCAGGGCACAACGAGGGGATTGTCCTACTGGCCCTGGGGCTGCAGGGGATTTCCCCTGCTCCCGACCCAGGTGGTGGGGGGACTGGGATCAAGAGTCGGTTTTACTCAATGAGAAATGTCCCTTTTGGTTTAACTCCAAGTCCATCTGGTCCAGCACAGGGCAAAGGGACACTGCTGGGAAAGCTCCCTGTCTTCCTTGCTCTTTGGTGAGGTGCTGTTCTGTTTTCTGGCAATGCAGTATCTGCCCTCACCTGTGTTAACCTCTGCTCCTGATTTATTTGTGAAAAACAGAAGCATTGTTCCTAAAGGCTGAATGTCTTTCCTTGGCAGGAGCAGGGAAGGGGAGGACAGCAAAAATGCCTCAGAGTGTGAGGCTGACTCTGGTTTGGGCATTCCTCTTGTTTTTGCTCTTCATTTTGTATCCTGGGTTTCATTTCAATGCCTTTTCATTTTCCTTTCCAGTTCATGGATCGTCTGAAGCTGCTCTTGATGCCTCTAAAACACCAGCCTGACTTTATCTACCTGCGCCACGTCCCCCTGCGCAGGGTCCACCTCTTCACCTTCCTGCAGGTGGTGTGCCTGGCCCTCCTCTGGATCCTCAAATCCACTGTGGCTGCTATCATATTCCCTGTCATGGTAGGTGATGCTCTCCTTCACATCCCTCACTTTCACCACAGCCTGCTCCTTCCCTGCTTGTACACTCCTGTAAATGTGTAAATCCAGCCTCTCCCTGTTGAGTCTCTGGCTCAGGGCTCCACTCATGGCACTCATGTAGGACTGCACGGGGTCAGCGTGGCCACGGCTGCCTTTACATAAATCCTCTGGAGGAAACGAGCCTGGAAAGTTAATTTTTTCCCAGGATGGTGTAGTTAGTGTTGACCATTCCTGGCTGCCAAGGTTAGATTTGCCGTGGTTTCTCCTTGAGCTACGTGGACCAAGGAGAGGGGCATCGTTTTTGTGTTTTAGTCCACTCTAGCTACCAGATACAAAATGTCTCCCTGGCTTTTAAATAGCACAAAATGACAAAACCAAGAAGGAGGCTCAGTGCTAAGAGGGGTGCCAAAGGGAGGGAAAGGGAATGTCTCTTTTCTTTGAACTCAAGTAAAAAGACACTAATGTTGTTTGCCATCAGTGGGTGATGATTCATATTATGACTAGAGCCATAGACACAGTTGGGCACTGTGGCTTGGAGATGGGTCAGACTTCTGCAAAGGCAAAACTTTATGAAACTCCTGAATATATCTTGGCCCCAGGTCACCTAATCTCAGGTTTACAGACAAGTAAAATCTCAGTTGTGGGGGCAGGTAGGAGCTGCAGTACTTATTTAAGGAAGAGAAGGAGAAAGGGCAGAACCCAGGTAAAGAACAAGTTGATGAAATGAAAAAAAGATGACGTAAGTAAAAAAAAATCCTCCAAATGTTCCTACTGAGACACATGCTCCTGTAAAAGGTACTAAACATCAGTAATTCCCACTGATGTGGCATTCCACCACAATTCCATAGCTGTGTTGCACTCATGTTGGAAGCTGAATCTAAAATCTCTTTGTCCATATTAGAATCTGAGCTGACAAAGTTCGTTAGAACGGTGCAGACTCAGGGAAGGCACAGCCACAGTTTTGATGGAGCTGGATTTGATGGCAAAAGCTCAATTTTCTGCACTCACGAGCCAAAAACTGCAAACTTCCAGTTTGTGAGGATTCAGCCAATAGCCAACGCCCTGTTTATTTGGAGGAAAGGCATTTTCAACACAGTAATTCATAGTGGGATGATCACGGGTGTCTGCATGGCATCTTTCCACCCCTCAGCAGTCCCTCGCGTCCGTAATCGCGTCTGCAGTTACGCAAGGCGAGCCTGAGATCTTCTCCTGGGCATTATTTGTGCTGTGGGTCGGGATTGCTCAGGACAGAGCCTGCTGGGAATGGGTTACAGCTGCCAGCCTTTTGGGGTTCCCATTGGCACAGCCTGCGTGGGATGTCCGTGGCCTCTGCTGGGGTGTCAGTCCGTGTAAGCGCCCGGGTCAGACGTGGCCTGTCCTTTCTTCCCGGTGCTTTCAGGGCAGTCTTGCACAGAACAAGCTTTTACTCCAGTTTCCTGCTGCCACAATCCCAGTAAACTTTATTCTGCAAACTCTGGGGGGCGTGGATTGGCGCCTGTCTGATTTCTTAAGAGTTCAGCTGGGCAAGTAGTGAGAAATAAGTCAAGGTTTTATTACTTGGGCAGTCCTGTGAACTTGCCTCCAAAAGGAAATGAGAGCGCTCATTTTTTTTCTATTTGTTTACTAATACAGGAGTACTGAGTGATGATGGTACTGTTCTGTGTCCACTGCTTCTGTTGTTTCCTGACCTGAGGCAGTGACAGCACAACCTCTCAAGCTGACAGAGATGTCCCAGGTGTTCACCACCTTCTTTGTATGTTCATTTACAGCCAGAATTCAAGAGTGTGGGCTTAGAAGCAGAACTGAGAGGAACGCAGTGTTCCAAGTGAAAGGTGAAATGTGATGGGAATCCCTCTCTGCCTTTGCAGATCTTGGCCCTGGTGGCAGTCAGAAAAGCCATGGACTACCTCTTTTCCCAGCATGACTTAAGCTTTCTTGACGACGTCATTCCAGAAAAGGACAAGAAGAAGAAGGAGGATGAGAAGAAGAAGAAAAAGAAGAAGGGCAGTATGGATAGTGACAATGATGATGTAAGGAGCTTCCTGCTCTTTTCACATTCCTCCTTCCTAGATAGCGAACCCCTGGCACATTCCATGCCCTCCCAGTGCTGAGGCTGGACATTTTCCAGACACTTGTGGAGCTGACAGCTCGGTCTTTTGCTGCTGCAACAAATGGGTCCCAAAGAAAATTTAATTCCTACACTGCCTTTCATTTTCCAGCCCGTGGTGGGTGGTTTGTGCATTGCTAGGAATGAAATCACACTTTCCAAGAGCACCAGGTACCTGCTGAGATGTCATGTCCCTTGCTAGAATGCCTCTCATCGCCCTGCCTCCTCCAGCTTCCCTCCTACGCCTTTCTCCCCTTTGTTGTCTCTTACATTTTAGGAGGAGAATGCTTTTCACCAGCAACTCTGATCTTACTGGTTTTCCTTTTTTTAAAATATTTTTGTAATGGCTCTTTTGGAAAGCACAAAATAGATCTGGTTTGTCATATTGCAGGAAAAACTGCTTTGTGTTGCTAAAACTCATCACCTACATGTTTCCCAAGCATCCATGCCCTCTGCAGTGCACTCTGGTCCTACCTCAGGTGGCAGCATGGCCTAAATAGTGAAAAGTGACCTGGCTAGACCAGACCCATGTGCCTTTGACTGTTCTCTTTCCTCCTGTCTGTGTAAGAAGAAGAAATGCAGTCTTGGTGCCTTTAAATGTTCTCCTGCTCAGGTCTTACTCAAATCTTTTAAATTTATATTGAAGTACTAGACACGCTCTGTGGTGAGTTCTAAGCACGGTGTCACTTCTTCTGCTCATGTCCCTGAAGAAGGGCCTGTCCTGGGGTGTAGGGAGAGGTAAGGTCAC
This sequence comes from Thryothorus ludovicianus, assembly GCA_013397245.1. Classification (NCBI taxonomy): domain Eukaryota; kingdom Metazoa; phylum Chordata; class Aves; order Passeriformes; family Certhiidae; genus Thryothorus; species Thryothorus ludovicianus. The sequence goes on along the minus strand of VZTB01017176.1, from coordinate 8,758 downwards.
CTAAAGCTGGAAAAGAATCCCATTTTAGCACAGCAGGAAAAACAGCTGGGAGGATTGGCTTGTAGTTCAGACAGCAAGCTGCCCCGTCCCACCATTCCTCCAGTTCCTAGGGCGAGGGTTTTCTTTAGCACCTTGGAGCAAACCAAAATGGGATTAAAAGAGTCCCTGCTGAGTAATCAGCAAATGTTTTACCCCATCCCCTCCTCCTGACGGTGTGAATCCAGCAGTGTTGTATCCCAAGCCATGGCTTCCCTCTATCCAGTATGCTTTAAGGTATTTCCTCTCTTCCCAGGCTTTTCCTGAATTCCAGGTGCAGTAGTTAATCTAATGGGTGAGACATTTTGTGCAGAATATCGGTTCTTAACTCTTGCTGGTTTATTTCAGCACTTGCTTTTACCAGCTTCCTGAACATACAGCATTAATGGTTGGATTATTTTCACACTTTCCCTTCCAGAATGATCCACTCCTGAGTTAATCCTGTGGGATCTGGGGGGCAATACGTGGATCCATGTTCAGCCAAGGGAACTGCTGGGTGTTGCTTGTGCTTTATTTGAGTTATGCTTGTCCCTCAGCCTCATAAAAATAGTCCCGAGGAAACATCTTGCTGTTGGAGTATGAAATAGGGCTCTGAATATCAGTTAGGTTAAAAAATAAATTAAAAATAAGAAGAATAATCCAGGGAGAGCAGTTCCCTGGCCTCCTTAGTGTTTTCCTGCCCTGACTGGAAGGTCTCCTCCCCTCACCCCGGTGTTGTGGGACTTGTTCTCTTCAGGAACAACAATGTCCCAACATTTCTGGCAAATCCCACCTTCTTGCCTTTGTCAAGTTAGGCAGTGTCAGCCTTTCCTTAGCTGTGAGGAGTTCCCTTTATTTTTAGAAAAAGCAAAACCATTCCAAGCACCTCCTATTAAGCAGAAGCAGGTGGGTGATAGAAAGCAGTGGGGTGTAAAATCCTGTTGGTAGCCTAGCTCTGGGGCTCTGTGTCTCATCCTGACCTGGCTGCTGTTCCCCTGGCTGGGCCACAGTTACAGAATTCTTCAAGGGCTCTGGAACTGATGAACCAGAAGTGTAACTGAGACTGGGTTTGACCCCACTTGCATTAAAGAGGGAGCTGAGCCAGTCTGATGTAAGGAACCTCTGCCATGTCATAGCTGGGCCCTGTAGAGCAATTGGGAACAACCAAGGGCTTTTGAAAAATCCCAGCAGGATAAAGGGTTTGGATGAGCTTTTCCAGCAGCCATGCTGTGTCTGCCCACAAATGCATTTTCCATCTCTATTTCCTGTAGCTGACTCCAGGCAGAAAGGAATGGTGTCTTTTAAGAGGATGGGGTGGGAAAAGAGGAGGTTTATTACAATTCCACAAGATGATTCTTCCAGTCTGTTTTATTTTTGGAGTGTGAGGGTATGAAGGGAAGTGGGGTGCAGTGGGGAACCAGTGAAATACATCAGGCAGCTAAGCTGGAGGATGCTTTTCTTTTTTTCCTTCTTTTCTGTTACCTGTTCCTACAGAACTATGTGAAAGATAATTTTAATGTGTGGGAGACAATAAGAGAGAGAGCAGTGGGAATATTCTAAGACCTTTTACACGTTTCTTTCACAGTCTGACTGCCCCTACTCAGAAAAAGTCCCAAGTATAAAAATACCAATGGACATCATGGAGCAGGAACCTTTCCTAAGTGATAGCAAACCTGCCGACAGTGAGTAGAACTAAGCTCTTGCATGCCTGCTTGACTCTGAGTTGCACTACAAAAATATATCTATGTATATTTAAAGTAATTTTTTAAAATTTGTTAATCTTTCCTTTTCCTTCAGAAGTATTCTCTTGTTCTTTTTTATTTCCCCTCTCCTTTTTAATTTCCAGGCCTCTGCTTTACGACAGATTTTGCTTTTGTGAGCTTTTTTTTTCTTTGCTGGTTACAAAATCAGTGTTGTTCCTTCTGGTGCCTCCAGTTTAAGTGCTTTTCTCCAGCTCCTGACAGGTCTCCTGGCCACCCACTCTCTCTTCCTCTCCTCTCCCTCTCCCCATTGGTGTTAACCTGCTGATGGTGAGGTTTATGTTTTTTTTCACTGAGCCTGGTGTTTTGAATTTGCAGCGCTGTCCTGTCACTGTTTGTTCTCTTAGGTGCCAAGCAGTTGCAAAAATCAGCATTTAACAGAGTAATTAATGATTTGTGCCATTAAGCTGCACAGGCAGAGATCAGTTGGCCATTAACATATTTCCCTTCTTAGGTGGTTTGTGCTCTTCTTTTTGGTTTTTATTCCTCATGTAATGGCTGCAATTGGTGAATTTAATCTTTATTTTCAGTCATTCCCACTTTACATTTTCCTTTTTTAAGTGAGGAATCACAGCTGACCTTGATGTTTTGCCTTTGGGATGACTTCTTAACAAACTGAGGGTGTCATGTGCCCCTTTTTAGTGAGGTGGGAGGGGAGAAATACAAACTAAAGTAATAAACTACTGCTACTGCCAGGGTAGCACTTCCTAGGAACAGGACCTAAACCTGCAGCTCTTTAGATCCTTAAATTATCCATAGGGTTTAAGAGCTGGGAGCCCTTTCCTTTTGGGAGCATATAGAGGCCTCAGGGAATGCTAAGCAGTAACCTGTGGCTTTTAGATACAGAAACACTTGGAGATTGGGATTATAAAACAAAACCATTGGAAGAGAGACATTTTCTTGGCTATTTGGATATCCCCAATGTTTTGCTGATGGTCAGCACATCATCCAACATCAGCCACAGGCAGCCATATCTCCTCCTCATTCCACGTTTTTACTACATTCCTGATGTACTAAAACCAGGTTGTATCCTAAATATTGTTACTGAGGATTTTAGGATCAGATGCCTTTTTTAGCAACATCCTAAGGGCTAAAATAGTTAAGGAAAAGGTAATTCTGCCATCAACCTGCTTGTTGGGATGCCCTTGGAGATGGAACAGAGAAAATGAGCCACAGGCTGAGCTGTAGTTTGTTTGTGTATTTATACGTTTTCATAATCCAGTGTTTTATTTGCTGGTTTTTAATTAGAAACAACACAAAATAAAAAACGAAAACTTATCAGGCCACTGGAATAACAACAACAAAAAAAAATTGAATCCAACACCACTGTTGGGTTGTGCTTGAGAGTAACTCTAATGTTAGTACCACTAAAGTTAGCTTTCCTGCAGCAAGAGCAGGAATAAGACTGTTATTCCCAGGGAACATGGCTCCTGTGGGATCAGGAGAGAAGCCACCCTGTTTCTCCAAGGCCTTAGGGTGTGACAGTGGGAGCACGGGGTGGGGTGACTGAGGGGTGTAGGTCCGAGGTAAGTGTCAAGCCCAAAAGGGGGGAACTCCTGAGGGGTTTTACCTCACAGGAGAGATGGGAATGGAGTGTTTCCCCAGCAAGCTGTAAATGCAGCTGGCAGCTAGCAGGGCAGGAGCTTGGCCCGTGGGTTGGGGGAGCTGAGGCAGGGTGTGTGCAGTGACACCGAGGCTTTCTTCCCCCAGGAGAAAAATCACCAACATTCCTTGAACGCCACACATCGTGCTGATACAATTCCCTTCCTTCAATCACACGCCATGCCAAGGTAAGCACCCGGGAAATTTGCTTTGGAATGGTTCTGAAACATGCACCTCTGCTCCCCCTCAGAACACAGCAGGGTTCCTCCAGGGAATTCTTAAAAAACACTTGGAGAACATTCCCTGCACTGGGTTGCTGCTTCCCAAGGTGCTTATGAACAAGTCAATTCCTTAGTTATTCCAGCCCCTGGCAGTGCTTGGGATGGGCAGTGGAGAACCTGTGAGAGACCTGAAGGCTCCTCTGGCCTCCAGGCTGCAGCACTGAGAACTAGTTTGGGAATCAGACCCGGAGAAAGGCATGGAGCTACTGGGAGGAGCCCAGAGGGTTGTTGCCAAGGGGACATAATCCCTTTTTCCATATCTGTGGTGGAAAATAGAGTAAATAATAATCTTAAATTGCAGCAAGTAATCATTGCTCAGAGTCCAGTCCCTCGGGGCCATCTTGGGCCTCCCAGTGCCAGGAGTGGGATGTGGACCAAGGCAAGTTTACTCCTCTGAATCATCAAAGATGTGTCTGTGCTTTCAGGTGTTAGGCACTGAATTCATCCCAGTGGTGATGCCTGGGTTATTTCAATGGCAGTTGAGGGATATTGTCACAGCCTGGGGTGAAGCACCAGGATGCCCCATCCCTGGAAGAGTCCAAGGCCAGGTTGGATAGGTCTTGGAACAACCTGGTCTGGTGGAAGGTGTCCCTGCCCATGGCTGGGCATGGAACTGGATGAGCCTTAAGGTCTCTTCCAACCCAGACATTTTGGGATTCTGTGAGGCACAAGTGTGTGCTGGACACTCGCTCAGTGAGGTGGGTGGTTTTGCCTGCTGCTGTGAGCAGTGATCAGATTATCTGTGTGTGGGCCTTGCCTTCAGTCCGGCTGTGTATTCCCAAAGCCTGGCATTCACACCGCACTGACCTTGTCTGTCTTCCTCTTTGCAGCCCTCCACGAACTCCAGTAAAAGTTGTGCCTCAAATTAGAATAGAACTTGAGCCTGAAGACAATGGTTATTTCTGGAGGAGCAAGGGAACAGAAACTACTTTGTAATTTGTCTGTCTGTCCAATCTTTTACGAATCCACTTTGTCACTAGCCAAATGTTAAGAAGCTCCCTGCTCCCCACCGGCGAAGGCAGCTGAGCCACCCCTGCCCCTCCCTGCCCGGGCTCTGCGGGCCCCAGGCTGCCCAGGGCTCGGGTTTCCCTCTCCCTGGCTCCGAGGGCAGGCTGGCACGGCCAGGCCCGCGGGAATGCCGGAGGCGCTGCCCGTCGTGAGCGGCCGGTGGAACAGAGCTGACCTCCAGGCCGATCCCACGGCTGCTCCCACTGCTCGGAGATGCTGGAACGTGCTGCTAACCCTCACGTGCTCTCACCTGTAGGTAAAAGAGAAGGTACTTCACTCCCGACACAGACAGACCATTGCCATCGCTGTAGCATGTTTGGAAATGTCCCTTTCCTATGCAATTTTTTTTTTAAAGAAACACTTTAATGGACTTAATCCGTCAGGTACATGGAAGAGTGTTATTTTCCTAGATTATTTTGTTTAAATTATGGGGGCCTAACCTACGACTTCTTTTTCTTTTTTTTTTTTTGACAATTTTTTTAACCTTTTTTTAATTACTGTAAAGAAAAATGAATTTTTTTCCTGCAGCAGGAAACATATAGTTATGAGTAGTTCTACCTCTTATTTCTAGATGCCAGGCTTTCTGTAAAAAATGTATTGTACCATATATAATGTGATTTTTATGAAAAACAAACCCACGACATCACACCACAATCTCCAGGACGTGGCATAGGGCTGGATCAGTTCAATTACCACCTTCTGCTCCGAAGCATCTGTTTTTCTTAGGGTTATGTTGGTTTTTGGAGTTTCTATAATGAGCAATCCCTGCTGTGAAGGAGACTTAAAATCTCTTGTGATCTTAGAAGAGTCTTAAACGGATTGTGGGTCCAACGCTGCAGACAGATGCTGGTTGTACCCCTGTTGTTGATTCCTGACGTGGGATGGCTCCATGATTTTCTTGGAACACCGGGGTGAGTGTGTGTGTGCAGTGAGAAGGCCTGAGGTGTGTCTCAGGCACTGTGGACGAGGAGGAAGATGAAGGTGGCTTGCTGGGATGTCCATCCCGACACTGGGATTTGCAAACATCCCACCCCTGTCTGCCATCATCTACAGAATCCGCTCTAAGCCTTGGCTGCTCGGCCCCAGGCCCGGCAGTGCAGCAAGACTAAGCAGGCCAGGAATGGGCATCCCAGGATTTTGGGGTGGAACCAAGCGAGTGAACATCACACCAGGAGAGGGGTTTTTCTCTCTAGCATGTTTATACTGACTGGAATGCGCATCTGAACATGCAGTTGGGAAACTGGGCTTCACCAGGACATGGGGGAACACACTAAAAGCTTCATCCAAAAATAAAAAAAACAAAAGAAGAAGTGCCCCTTCTAAAGGAAATACAGCTCTCGAGATGAATTTCCCGATGGAGACAATTCCATCACAGAGGATGGGCACGTGCTGCCACTTGGTCCTTGTGAAACCAAAGTCCAGGTTGGTGAAGTAAAGAGGATTTTCTGATGGTGCTGACACCTTAAATGCCAAATTTTAGCATCTGCTCCCACACAGGAGCCACCACCTCCCTACAGCCCCTGCTCGCTCTCGAGGGGTCTCCCCTTCATTTCCGTGAAATCTGTGTTGGGTATCCTGGGAACCTGGCTGAAAACTGCTCTGAAAATGCTGGGGAGACTTGGGAAAGACCTGAAGAGGAGCAGCTAGCTCTGGGATCCGTTCAGTTGCCAGAGGACATGTAACTTGGGAAGTGTCTTTTTCTCTCTAGCCAGTGCTCTCCATCCCTTGGTGAACACCAGTCCTGGCTCCCAGCGGAGACACAGGCTTAGTGTTGCTCATGGAGTACACAGGAGCTGCTTGTGGGATTGCTGCACATCCTGCCCAGACTGTGGATGTGTAGCAATCCCAGAGGAAAGGTGCTGTCACGTGGATTGCAGGGGCTGTCCCGGTCGGTTCCATGGGCACAGCTTCCATCTGCTGGTGCCTAGTGACCTGTCCCCTCAAAAATGAAGTCTTTGCTTCTGAACCCTAAATACACTTGAAGTGTCCTGACTGCTGTTCTAGGTCTTTCTGTGTTTGTTGTGTTGTGCTGAGGGCAGCTCTGCCGACAGGACAAAGGGTTCTGCAGCTTTCCATGAGCAACACCCACCTCCGGCGGCAGGGAAGAGCCTGCAGCACGACAGGGAAAGGTTCTCTGCACGCCCTACGCCTTTGCAAAGAACCGAAGCCTCCATCCCTGCCAAAGAGCCTGGGTGGGCGCTTCAGGGAAGAGGTGTGGAGACTGACCCAAAGCCCTCCAGGATCAGAGGCAGCCGTCAAAAATGACCTTCCCCCTGCAAATGCAAGGTGCCAGCTCCCGGTGGGACACGGGACGGCCAGCCCCCGGGGCTGACACTTCTCTGTGTCTGTGTTGGAATCGAGTTGCACTTTCAGATACTCTTATTATTGTTCCTAATTCTCGTAAATCCGTGTTTGCTTTGGAGGAGAGAACAAGGACTTAGGGTGAAATGAAGTGGGTCAGATGGTGGAACTAAAAGTTGAAAAGCAGAAAACATTTCAAACATATAAAAGTGATTTTTTTTTTCCAGTAATATAAAACATGAAATTCCTTATAACATTATAGTATTTTACAGTTTTATGAAGCTTTCTATTGTGACTTTTATGGAATCAAAAGATGAAGATGATGAGATATTTTAGCATTTATATTTTTCAAAATTAAATAAATGTATACTGAAAATAAAGTAACTTTATGCATTTATGGGAGAGTTTGTCTCTGTTTTCCCTCATTATGTGCCAAGTCTTGTCTGATGGAATGGAGATCCATCTCAGAATCAGTGTGGTGATACAAGGGGCTCCCACTGGACCCACAGAAGCATATTTTGGGATATCTGGGGGAGCGGTTGGATCTGGAGAGTGGCCAGAAGGGTCTAGGGGTGGCACAACATCTCCTGTTGCCTGCACACAGAGAGGATGAGGCCAGTGTGCCGGCCTTCTCCACAAAACCTCTGGTTTCTGGGCTGAAACTTCCGTGATCAAATTTGCTTTCTGAACATGGTACTTGGCCAGGAATAACCATTGGAGGACTTAGGGAAACATCAACCTCTGGAGCCTCTCTGGCTCCACCAGTGTTATGAGTGCACCTATCTTTGTGTCCACTGGACCCCCACCAGCCTCTCCCCTCTGGGGCCCTGCCCTGCAGGTGGGATCCCTACTTGCACACCTCTCCCAGCTCTGAGCTCACCTGGGAAAGTGGGGCCTGGCCAAGGCAACCTGGGGGAGTGCTGGGCTGCTTTTGGCATCCACGCAGCCCCCGGGATTGGTACCCTTGAGGGGACTGAAGATCGTCCCCTCGCTCACCAAGGGGAGAAGGAAGGGTCTGGAACTGACTGGAATCTATTTTAGGGGTATTTTCCAATCTAAATGGTTTTGTTCTGGGATTGTAACCTGAACAAGGGCGGTACCACGCACCTGGTGGGATAGAGAGCCATGTCCTTGCCTCTTAGCTCCTTGGTCAGCTCTGGTGCCGCTGGAAGCTTTGGAGCAAGTACTCTTGCCAGAGTACTCACCCAGCCCCCTGAGGACAGGGGATGTAGATAAGCCCAAGGGTCTGACAGGTCTCACCTATTTCAGGAAGCAGGCAATGGGCGTGTGAAAAATGCAGCAGGTGGTGACCATGGAGAAGGTCCTGGTGGAGCCCCGGAGCGGCTCCTCCCGCTCACGGCGATCCAGACCCGCTGGTTCCACGGGGGCACGACGGGCGGGAGCCCCCGGGGCTGGGGCTCGGGGAAGGCAGGGAGAGGCGGGCGCTGCTCTCCCCCCGCGGCGCAGCGGGCTCGGGGCAGGCGGAGCGGGCCCTGCCCACGCGGGGACCGCTCGGAGCCCGGCGCGCTGCGGCGGGGCCGCGGCTGGGGATGGGGGGGCCCAACGCTACCGGGGCCNCTGCGCGGGGCGGGGCCGAGGGCAGTTAAAGCCCGGAAGCCGCCGGGGGCGCCATTTTCTCCTCAGAGCTGGGAGGTGTCCGAAGGGGCTGGTCCGGGCTCCCCCGGCGGGGCCCGGGTGAGGTTCTCTCTCCTTGCTCTGCTTCTCTCTGCTTCTGCTTTTCTTCTCGGTGACACCTCGGGGGGGCCCCAGAGCTGCGGCAGCACCGGGGCT
>VZTB01017175.1:56698-69205 GCA_013397245.1 Thryothorus ludovicianus | reverse complement strand
CAACAGCAGACCAAAGATTTAAGAAACATCTGTATAATTTCTTAATCACTAAAATTTGGAAAGAAACCTTCCAATAAATTTCTCCTTCTGAATTAAGCCTCTTATATCAGAGTTCATAAGATAACTCAAATTCCTTCCTTTCCTAATTACTCACTGCCTCTTTTTCGCTACAGTTCCAGTCACCACTACAAAGGAAATGGGACATTTCAGACAGAAATCTCCTTGATTAGACAACCATGTCTCATTCTATGCATTATACCCTTAATGATGTGTACACTTTTACTATGAAAGGATTAAGAGTCTTACACATAAAAAAAAGATTTTATTTCAACTCTCAGTTTTAGTAATGTTTGAATCCTGTCATGAAAACAGTGTCACCTGAAGAAAAGTCAAGTAGTCAACTTTCATGGTGGTGAGAGAGATGGCATTAGCCATTACTTAGTGCTGTTAGGAAACCATAAAAAATTGCTTTAAGTTTTTATTTTGTATGTAATTCACTATCTTGAAGCAATAAACTTCATTATATTTTCCACAATATTTTTAAGATAATGTAATGAGAACTATGACATAGAGTGGGATAATTGGGAGGGATAACAATGAAGTCTGTGTACAAAAACAAACACACTAAATTCCGCATAACTGAAGTCTGATGAACTAAATACACAAGTTTTCATCATGTACTTAGACTTTTCTTTAAATAAGTATTGTGGATAAATTTATTTTACTATAACATTTACTTGATGGAGATTTAGGATTTTGCCTTTAAGGACTCAGAGTCAAAATAGTTAGCTTCAGTTTATAAATTTCCCCAGGCAGTTATTTTTGCTTCAGTGTTCTGTCTGAAAAAACAAACAAATAAACAAACAAACAAACATCCCAGAAAAATATACACAAAGCAAACCCCACACAAATAATGGTACTGGCATTCACTTTCAGTTAGTGGAATTTATTTAAACACACTTTTTTTAAGATATGAGTCTGTGCACTATGTTAAATGTCTAAATGAGGAGCGCTGATTTTGATTATACATAGTCATGAGATTTGGGATACCACAGTACTCCAGTTGAAGAGCAAATCAGATGAAGTCATAAAACTTGAAGAGAGGATGCACTTAAATTCTAAAAGATATATTCAGTGGCTGTTGTAAAAACGGAATGATAAAAAACTTTTAGTCCTCATACAGAAGGTTAGATTTTTTTTTTTTACTCTTTCTCAGCATCTGCAGGCAATCTTTTCATAGAAAAATACTGACAGTTTGTGAGAAATTATTGAAGGTGCTTCTTTCTTCAAGGAAAAAAGACTGTCGTGTCTAAACATGTCATGATTGATGGAAGTTTTTCTAGTTTATTATAATCTTATAATCACAGATATTAAAGAATCCACATCAATACCAAGAAATCTGTTTGGTACTTGAAAAACACATTAACGTTTCTTTCCTGTGATAATCTTTTTTTGGTACAATATGTTTCCTAAAATGATAGTAACTTTTTTTACCTGGAATTTCTTCAAACAACCCATGCATTCCTTGATTATTCTGGACAATATAGTAGAGCTAAGGTTCTACCCAAAGAGATCAGAGATTAGGAATTCTTTTTTTGCAAGTTATATGCATCTACTCGCATAATTAAATTTTAGCAGCAGTATGGAATACTTGATTCATATTTTACTTGCTTTGTACTAAGTGCAACACTTCTGCAGAATGCTATCATGACATTTCATCTTACTTCACACCTCTGCTGATTATTGTTGCGACAGGATAGCAAGTTGCACTATTCCATATTAATTTTTTCAGAGGTCTTATACTTTTTTCAAGATTATTGTGCATTTTAATTCTCTCCTATAACATATGGGCAAATCATTTAAGACTTTTTTAATTTTTTATTTTAAGAAGCATATGCTTTACTTCATTGTTAGTCCAAAAGTGCTGACTGCAAAATAAACATATGAAGAATTTCTACTGATACAACTACTGTTCCTAATTTTGCATGTCAAGGCTTTCTTCTCCAATCCCTTTTATAGGAGTTTTCAGAAATTCCATTTACATCTCTGATGAACAGCATACAGAACCATTCACGTTCATCTAAATTTCTATTCTCTCAAAGACTATAACTTTTCAAACAAAAGTCATTAATCTTCTAAGTTAAATACCAGAGTCAAGATACACAAAAACTTAATTCAGGAGGATTAATTATCATTCAATATGTTGGTGAAGGCATTGTTGATTAACAAACAATTATTAATTGAAGCTTTTGCTATTAACTAACAAACTTCTGAGATTTGACAGTAGTTAGAAGTCCTTACATCTATCAATAGAAGACTAAAAATAGTTTAAAAACTGTTCCCACTAACTGAAAACATTGAGTAGTTTATTCTATATTGTTTACTTTCTCTCTTCTGTTCTTTCTCCTCACTCCTTCCCTATTTTTGATGTTTGATTTACTTTGGAATTGCTCTTACAATTGCTCTTTGAAAGGGTATTTTTGTTCTGAACATCAGATAATTGATATAAAAAGTGGTTATCTTTGTGGATAAGTTAATAGTAAAAATTATGATGAAACAACTGACAGAAGATAACTCAAAAAATAGAGCATAAATAGAGCCACCAGATATTACAGCCAGAAGGTTTGCATTTAGCATGATGATTAGCATTATAAAACTCTATAACAGAAATCATTTTATAAATTTAAGCTTTTGGACATTTATAAATACTATCATTTGACTGCATGAATAAAAATATAGCAATGCATGTGGAAATTAGTAGTAGATGGAGGTACATTAATATTACACATTCCAATTTCTAAGTAGAGAAATAATAAGGAATATGAGATGAAAGCAGTGAAGCAGACTGGCCTGAAAGCTTGGACTGGTGATGCACCTGACTGTTCTAGAACATGAAAAGAAGTTACATCTCTGTAGGCAATCAGAAATTCACCTAAGTACTGAAAGCTGAGTATCTGAAGTGCCATATATTCCTGCAAATACAGGTACAGTGCTTTTTGTCATATTTTCTCCACACTTGCTGAAGATAAAACAACTTCTATGCTCTGAAAGAATCTCTTCCCAGCTAGAATATAAAATAATCTGGGAAACAATAGTTTCAACAAAAATCACACAGCACAACAGAATTTGGCAGGAGGCATGCATCCTGTACTTTTTTCTTCTTACGTAATTCAACACTCTATTTATAGCTATGGATCACTTACACCATCAAAGAATCTCTAGAAAGAATTAGGAGGCCAAATAGGGTTCAGTCCTAAGACTATAATTGGCAAAGATGCTGTGTCTGATTATACCCATTCAGATTCAAGGATCTTTTGTGATTCTTTTATTTGGTTTGGTTTTGTTTTCCTTCATGAGTTTTGCACAAAGGAAATTTACATAGCAGCAAAAAGATACCAAGGTCAAAACAATGCTGCTTTTTCCATATGGTTAGTGGGATGAAGGATGAAAACAGATGACAGGAAAATACAAATGTTACAAAAGGTTGAATATTTTAATGTTGATGAAACATAGTCAAACAGAAAACTTGACTGATACAGTTAAAAAAAGAATGAACTGCAGATGATGTGTTCCATGAATAACACCCAGCTACTTATTAAAAAACAAGAAAATCATTGCCTTAGTAAATTCAGAAAATCAATCTCATGTGATAAAGATTGTTAGTTTAGATTCAAGAAATAATTTTTAAGTTTTGAAAAAGACATTTCCATTCCACTCTCAAATACATTTTGAGACAATGGCAAACACTAAAATATAAAACCTCTTATTTTCAATTTTACATAATCTTACCTGTTTTATTTCTAACGTTCCATTTTAATACAATAAGTTCAAGCCCAAACTTTGGAATACACACCACATTGAACCAAGTCTTAATTCTGTGTATTTCTGTTGACTCATTTCAGAGAATTAGATACTCATCATTTATTTGCCATTTTATCTCATTAATTAAAGTCAATATTTTTCATGAGTCAAGTAGAACAGATGAAATTCCACACAAAGTAGTCAAAATGGAAATCAAGAGATAAGATGTGCCTGAGTAAGTGAAAGAATGGATTCAGATCCTAATTGGTGGGAAAGGTCTATGTGACAGCCAAAACGTGGCAGTGGGATAGATACGTTGTAAAGTGTTGAAGAGTGAAAAACAAGAGATATGATTACAAATGTGGTTTTGGAAACCAGGCTACTCATGACAATCACCTCTGATGCCTTGACTATATATCATTATGACTACTGTTAACACTGGCCTAAAGTAACAGTAATCCCCAGCATAGCCAGCACAAATATTCAAGACTTCAGCTGATAATAGAAGATATGGAAAGAAAAATGTGACATAAACTTGAAGCATGTATTGAAACTTCCAACTAAATTTTAACATGAATTTTGGAGAGACTTACTTTCTTTTATTTTGCAGAAAAATGTTTTCAATTAAAAGACTATTTTTAAAGTGTAAATGATGATAATGCTTTAACCTAATATTACAGTTAAAAGTAACATTTTCAAAAATTTTGAAATAAAAGATTTAAAATACTAATGGAAAAAAATCTAAAGAAAATTATAACTTTTATTAAAACTCTTACCAAAAAGTCATAATGTTTTAGTATTTTGGATCTGTGTTTGTCCTAAATCATTAGTAAATTATGACTTTTGAAATAAAAATCAGAAATTTCAGACACTGCTGAAATTAAATTTTTGGTAAAATTAAGATTTGGGGATTTGGGAGATTTTTTCTTTCAGTATTAATAGGGATGATTACAGTTACTTGTCTTTCTGAGGAAGTTGCAACAGTTCTCAACCTTTTACAGGGTAAATTTCCTTTCTGAAACTTTTAATAACATCTAGCTCCTTCTCTAGTGTAAATAGTTTACTTTAGGTAATCAATTCTGTATTCTAAAAAATTGTTCTAACAACACCAGGAAATTTGTATGCTAGGAAATTCTGCCAAAACATCATAGTATAACATTTAAGGAGCAGTGTTCACCTAAAAATGCAAGCTTGAGATATAAAAAGAAAGAACAAACTCTTAAACTGCTTCCAACAGGTTATACAAAGAAATGTGTCACAAGGATGAGAAGTAGCTGCTGGAAAATAAAGATCATGTGTTAAGAGTATGTTTATCTATATGTAGCAGCAGCATTCTTAAGAATTTAACAGATTCCAACAATATGCTCTATTTTTTTCCATGTACAATATTTAAGTGAACTTCACTGCTCACAAAAATATAACAAAGGAATCTACTCCAATTTATTTACTAAAAACTACATAAATTATATACATATATGCAGTTTTAATATATGTAAACCTTATGAGAGAAATGCAGATGATATATATTTATTCATGCATAGGCTTATATAGGTCCCTATTATTATTATTCCAGAAACAGTTTTATCGAGAAAAAAAAAGATATTCAAGCCAACAGAATTTCTGCAGACTTACCTATAAAGATTGGATATCAATTGGATTTTCAAAATGACTATTCTCTTTTTTTGCTTTTACTTTGGCTATGAAAAGTTTGAAAAGCATTTCCCTTTTTTAATGTTCTTTGATGTTACCCTTAAGGGGTCCATAGTTTTAGAGGTACTCCACTGATTCAGTCAGTTCCTGTGCAACTGGTATTTTAACTGCTGAATCTTTTCTTAATGTTGTATTTTTAAAAAATATTCCTGCAAAACAATGTAAGTTAGTCCAGAGGAAAGAAAGAACGGTTGGTTTTGTCAATTTTGAAAGTTCATGGCTAACAACAACCAAAAAACTGGTCAAGTCCTTTGCTACCTAGTGTGTTTAATGGGATCATGTTTTCTAGAAGCATCCATATTTTTATTGAGATGACTGATCTGTTTTTTATTAACACTGTGAAAATATAATAGATTCAATTAATTCTATCCTTTTATTCTAACTTTCTAGAACAGTTTGAATTTGCAATGTAGACTTCAAATGATGTTCTTTTTATCAAATTTAATTGAACATTAAACATTTAAATTGAGCATTTGAACCTGAACTAGCCACTTTAGACTACTGTTACACTCAATGAAGAAAAATAGGGATATCTGAAAGATAATTAATCTTATTCAAAAATGTGCATCTAAGAAAGAGATGAGATGAGATGAGATAAGACAAATCCCCATCAGGACTGAACGAGTTACTCAAACTAAAGTGTCTGGGTGACCCATTAAACACACCAAAGACTACCATCAACTTGGCAGCTGGTGATGAAACAAGTCAGAGAACAAAGTAAAATGGGGAGCTGAGGTAAAAACCTAGGAATGGAAATTCTATTAGAATTTCATTAGAAATGACAAAGGGAATGTTTAAATGATACTGAAATCCAAGTATTATGAAATAGTTAGGGAGAAACAGAAGAACGAGAGGTCCAAGAATCTGTTAATTAACTAGGGGAAATTTGTCTTTATTTTTGGGAAGTATCTAGGTCAACATACAGGCAAGACTGGACAGAAAGAAATCTGGTAAGTAAATCAACGAGGTAGATGGTAAGAGAAGTTGGTAAAACCAAGTAATGACTTCTGGTAAGGTACCTAGGATTTGAAGAAGGCTGTTGGGAATCCTCTGAGACCATGGAAAGAAGGAAAAAAAGCAAGAATAAGGTCCAGAAGAACGCATATTCAATTAAAAAGGAAAAAATGTAGAAAGCATGTAACAAAAGACAGTAAGTTTGGGAGCACCAAGAAGAAAGTTATACAAATCTTTTCTTGTCACTAGAATCCCAAATACAGTGGAAGACTCTAAAGACTTGCCATATCTTCAGCTTTTGAATTCCTCAATCTTTCTGCAGAGGAAGTGCACAATCATCATTGTAATTACTCACAGAAAAATTAAGAACTTTTGATGTCAGTTATTCTATTGGTTCAAGTGGCAATGGGATACATAGTTAAGCCTCAAGTTTCAGTTCTGCATTCAAGTGATGAACAAAAGAAATTACAGCACATGAAAGGACTTCTGTGTTCTTCTTCTTCTTTTGTTAAAAGCCAACTAAAACAAACAGCCAAGCTTTAGAAGTGCTGTTCTACAAGTACCAAAGCCAATTTTTAAAGTTCAGAAATTCTAGACCTAGTTTCTCCTTGTAAATTATCTAATTCCAAACACGTATATATATATACAGTCTTCAGCTATGTGATGTTGCACTGCTTTAACACCTGATTCTTCTGCATCTCACTTCCAGAGCATAGATCCTCTGAGAATGAATAAGAGCTTTGGAGGAGAAAGGTCTGTGGCCTATGTTGGGTAGGAACCCTGACTCTTTTGTTAAGAAAGTTAAAAGTATAACTATAAAGGCATACAAGTTATATAACCATTTTTAGAAGTTTCATAATCAAGTTGAAAAATTGGCTCACAAGAAAAACAAATGGATTATTCTCTTCTGATTCCATAAGTTAGAAATGCAGTATTGTGTGATCTATATTCCACCCCAAGCATGAAATTACCCTCTTAACAAGCAGTTTATATGAGATAGTATAAAAACATAAGCAGCTATTAATTTGACTTCTTTAGTATCTAATTTTAGGACCTAGTTATCACAGCAGAAGCTATGGTTCAAGTGTATAAGGCACCTCAGAAAGCCCACAGCCATGATCATTGCGAAAATCCTTGAAGTTGTGAGAGCTCAGAGGGCAGACTAAGACGTAGGAAGGTATCTTAATTCTCTTCTTCTTGTAAGTTTAGGAACTAAGAGGAAAGCCATAAACAGGAAACTCCATTTACTTAGAAACCAGTGACCAGAATCCTCTCATGAGACTAGACAGACTTAAAACAGGACAGGAAGTAATCAAGTAGCAAATTTTTAATCACAATTTTATCTAGATTTTCTAAAATTGTCAAGATAGTTGCTCATTAAATTAGAAAGCTGCACTGAGAATGTTGCTCATCCTGACAGGTTTCAAATTTGTAACTTTCTACAGCAGCATGCCAACCACAAGGTTGTAGGTTGCTAGGAGAAAAGGAAGAAGATATGGAAGTGGGAGAGACTAATGGGCAAAAACATCAAAATTCAGGACTTGTGGGCTCAGAATAGAAAAAAACTAAATAATACTTATACAAAAGCTTTGATAATATAGTTTAACCATGCACATTTTTATGTTCCTGATTCTAAACTGATCACAATGATTTAATTTAAATAAATAGTTTTGACCACAGAGACAGACAAACTAAATTTCTCAGTTAATGTTTGAATTAGAAAATCATTCTCTCACTTATTGACCTTTTGGATTCCCATTAATACTGAATTTTTTTACTTCCTATTGACAAACTTGACAGAAACACAGTGAAATGTCTTCCTTATTACTTTTCTAGTGACTTAACATTTGAACATGAAACTGTCGTGTGAGGAAGGCACAGTACTCAGTCCTTCTGCTTCTTGCTTTACAGTACACTATTAGACAGTATCTAACAGTTGCAGGATTTGCCATCTTCTTTCAGAAGCTGTATTTTCAAATTCTTGTATGTTTTATGAAAGACTTCTACATTGGCAGAGCTTGCTTTACGTGGCTTAGGCAAATCTGGAATATTCTTCTTGGAACTGTTTCTTAAACAAAATCTTAATTGAATCCTGTGTTCTCCACTCCTCTCTGCACACAACCAGAGGAGTCTGGGACTGGCTTGCAGATGGGCTCATCATTTATGGGTGCAACTGAGAACAGAGAAAGTAGTAGGAGAAAAGTGCTATATGCTCTGAAACCAATCAATCTAATGTTTTTTTCGTTTCTTTTATCCCTCTTTCTGGCTTACTCCTCCACTGTAAAAAAGCGCTGTTGTAAAAATAAACTTGTTACTAGTTTGTGAGTGCTGAGTGTAGTGGAGAAGAGTGCCAAGGGCTCATGAAGAATTACATCTTCATAAGATTTAAACAGAGTAAGGCAAGCAAAACATGCCACCACCCACTCAGGAAGGGGGAATTAAAATACTAACTCTTTGCCTATTAAGTGAATCCCATTCATGTTGGGATTGATTAAAATGTCACCTGAAAAGAGCCATCATGATCATGTAAAATCTCCATTATAAACTTTGAGCTCTGATGGATAGATATATCACAAGTCTTTGCACTGGTATTTTCCAAGCATTTTGTGGCTGATTTGTAAATCTTAATTATAAATCTGTATTATAGATTTTTTTTTTCCCTAACAGTTTTGCCTTAGTAAATGCAGATAGAAAAAAAAAAATCTTTAAATATCTACTGCATCTATCGACAATTTTGTCATGCCAATTCTAAACCAATTTGATATGCATGTTTCCAAGAAATTTCAAGCAATCAGACTATGTTCTAATGCTAATTATTAAATGTAAAGCATTTTTTTTTCTTTTTACAGATACCATATGGAAAATAGAACAATTAGGTAAGTATTTTATAACCAGCCCTATCTGACCCTTCAGTCTACTTAATATCAGTGGGACTATCCACATAACCCTACTTATGCATAGATATACTGTATAGTTGATGTGAAAGGACATTCTTCAGAAACATGCAAAAAACCTAAATCAGTAAAGTAGAATGTATTTATTATTACACAACCATAATCTCTCATTAAATAAATCCCACAATATCTAACAGATCATTAAAATTAAAACCAAGAATTCAAGATCCAGCTTAGTGTTTAGCTTAGATGTAGAATCAGTAACTAAAACTCCACTGAAAAACAAAGCCAGCTGAGCTGAAAAAGGTACCAGTATAAAATTCATGTACCAAGCTGAGGAGACTAACTGGGAAAAAAATTATTAAAAAGAAACTAACAAACAAACAAAAACCCCAAACAAGAATCCAACAAAAACTCTTTTGGAGATACACGGATACCAAGTAGACACTAAAAATAAAAAACAAAAAGTAGTTTTCACTTATATGTCAATATCAGAAAAAAACATTTTTAAAAAGACTTATGTCTACAGAATGAGACATAACTGTGTAGGGCATTAGAAGATTGTTGGATCATAGAACTTTGAAGAACAGAACTGCCCTTTTTGCAGAACTTGACACAACACACAGAAAGTTCATAGAGGTAAATGAAAAGTTCTTTCATGAGAAACAAGAAGTCTTAGATTCTAAAACTGTTAAACATTTTCATACCTCAAAAGGTGGCATTTTTACTAGTAATGATATCACATCCGACACAGTTATTTTACATCTGAAGAAATTTGAGCATATTTCTTCAACAAGACTACGAGTCACTGATGACTAGATGTGTTGTTTCAGTAGCAATGAATGAAGAACACGCAATAAATGGATTATGAAAATCAAGAGCAGTAAGAACATAATGTCACAGAATACATACTGTTATACACATACATTCTATCAATTCCACTCTTATGTACAAATCAAGCAGTGCCATTAAAACTCAGTAAGTTTCTATTAGCATGCAGATCTCCACAGAATTTCAGATCAGAAACACACCTAAATGAAAAATCTATAGAATGAAACTATAGTTGTAACAGTTTTTAACCTCTCCCATTTTCTCTTCAGAACCTTGAAGATAGAATATTAGGGTTGGTCTTTTACCTTTGTAGTGAATCTGATAATAATTTGAATTGAATTCTAGGATAAGCACCTTCTTGTTGCTCAGAACAATGTCCAATGTTCATAAAAACTTCAGAATTGCTTTTGCTTTAAAAATAAACCCTAATTCACTTAGAAGTTATTCCATGTGTTTAAATTATATAGCTGCTATGAAATCAACTATGCTAACTGACAAAGCAACAAGAGATTCAAGGACAGAATATATGCTTTAGGGCTTTCTGCAAAGGCATAAAATACTCAAAGTTACACACACATATGTTTACCTACAGCTATACTAATCCAAACATACGCACAGTGCTGTGCCTTCATGTAATAAAATATTTAATACCATATGTTTTACTCTCAATATGAAATAAAAAAGAACAAAAAACCAAACAATTTCTTTCAGTTCTTTTCATGTTTAGAAACAGAACAGCACATTTCTCTCCATAGGAGAAAAAAAAAAAGGGAAATGAAAATGAAGTAATCTTAACCATGGGAAAGTGGGGGCAAGCAGAGTTAAAGCACTGACTCATTTTACCCTTAGGGCTATCTGTATCAGAGTTTTTCTGAAAGCTCTCCGCTAGCTACATTTCCTTCTTCAAATGATTTTAATTTCTGTTTCAGCTGGGGGCAAGAGGGGCAGGCAACGGGAAGGAAAAGCAATTCAACATTAACGCATATATATGAAACACAAGAATCTGGATATGTCTTTCTTGTTCTTACATCCTCTCGAGTGTCACTTGGTTGATGACTCGTAAAAGTCTTTTAAGTCTTATTTTTCTCTGAGGTAAGTTGTAACATCGAGTTTCAGGAAAGCGGGCTCTTTTACTTTCGAACTTTCACCTGTCAACCCACTACCCAGAACACCACCTCCCGCTAGCGTTTTAATAAACTTCTGAGAAAGTTGGGTAGGGAAGATCCCAGAGCGGAGCGCCGGCTTTGAGAGGCTCTTTTTCTCGGGCCAGCCCCTCGGGCAGGGGCTGCCCGGGAGAGGGGACGGGAGTGGGGACAGGGACAGGTTAGGAACTAGGGCAGGTCAGGAACTGGGGCAGGTCAGGGACAGCCGCAGGCCAGGAGCAGGGGCAAGGCCAGGGGCAGGCCAAGGGCAGCATCCCTGGTCCGCGGCACCTTGACCGCGAGGCTGGCCAGTCTCTCCCGGGACTCTCGGCAGCTTACCAGCCGCCCTTCCCTTCGTCTCCAAACCCGACCAGGTCACCCAGAGGAATCGTCCCGCCCCCAGACCCTCACCATCCCGCAACAGCGCCAGCGCACCGGCCCGGCTTCGCCCTCGCTCCGCCACTACTCCCCGGGGCCGCAAAGCCCCGCGATGAGCCCCGCGGACCCGACCGCGCCCGCCGCGCAGGAGGCGCGGAGCGGCCGCGCTCCCTACCTGTGCCCGCCTCCGTCACCTGTTGCCCGGCTGCCTCCATCGGCGCAGCCCCCCGGCGCCTCCTCCCGCTCCGGCGGCGCCAGGGGCTTCTCGGGCTCGCGGGCCACCTCCATCCCGCCGAGCACCGCCTCCTCCTCCTCCTCCTCCAGGGACTCCACGTAGAAGACGGTGCGGGGCGGCGGCGGTCCCGGGCCGTGCCCCGTGGCCGGCCGGCCGCCGGCGGGCAGCAGCGTCCCGTTGGGCGGGCTGGCCGTGGTGGCCGCCGAGGAGGAGGCGGAGGAGGCGGATTTCTTCCAGAAGACGCCGTTGCCTCTCTCCTGGCTCTTCAGCAGGCGGCTCTGGCTCGGTCCCCAGTGCTCGAAGCTGGTGTNGCCCGCCGGCGAGGGGTGGCTGAACAGTTTCCAGCGGAGGCGCAGGATGTGCTTCACGTCGAAGTCTTTCCTGCCGGAGCCGGACATGGTGCCGCGGCGGGCGGGGGACGGGCGCGGGCTGAGGCGGGACTCCCGGAGGCCAGGCAGGGCCAGGTGGTGGCGGCGGCAGCGGCAGCAGCAGCGCGGGGCGGCCCCGCTCCGGCAGCGGCGGCGGCTCCTCCGGGTAGCGCTGGGCTGGTAGGGCGAGGGGT
>VZTB01017175.1:14778-56659 GCA_013397245.1 Thryothorus ludovicianus | reverse complement strand
AGAGATGCGCGCACACACCAGTGCGGAGGGAGAGCGAGGATGGATGGAGCGATGCACACAGCCAAGAGGAGGTAGAGACACCCAGCAGGAAAGGGAGAAAGCGAGAGGGAGAGATACCCAGAGCTGACGAGAACTGCAAGGTGATCAGTGGAAAGGGGAGGAGAAAGAGGCAGAAATGAGAGACATCTCTCAGGGGAGACGGACACTTGCAAAGGAAGCGCGGGTGAAGGAGGCTGCGACGACGCGATAATCTGATTAACGGGGGAGCGAGCTACAGCCCGGAGAGGAGCGGCGGCGGCGGCAGCCACAGCAGGAGGCAGGTGACACCTCCTCAATCTCTTAGGGCTCCGTGACCGAGTGCAGACAGAGAGGAAAAAGTCACCTGGAAGCCTCTCTCCACCTCCCGCCTTCCCATCCCGTTTCTCTGGGGAGTCCCATTCTTGCCGTTATCTGGGATGGCAAAGCCTGAGAGCTGGCACAGAAAGAAATCTGGGCTCTTTTATATGCACTGTACGTAGGAGGGAAAAAAAAAAAAACTCCCGCCCGTGAGGCTGTCAAGGTCCTCAGTATACAATTTTCTGTCTATCTCGGCGCCTCTCACCAAGCCGCCCCCTCCCTTGCATGTGACGCAGATGTGCTCTGGGGCCCGTCACTGTGAAGAGACAGAGGGAGAAAGAGATGCTTCAGGCTTCGCCGTGCAAGTAAGTCGGCAGGTCACTGACTGCCCCTCATAGCCTCCTCCTCGCCTCTCTCCGGTGCAGGTCTTCTCACCTTGGTATTTTGGTTCTGAGACAGCTGTATGTTACTGCAAGCAAAATAAAGTACAACAACAAATGTATCAGCAACAGTAAACAAAAAAATGTGAAATCATAGGAGTACAGACTTAATAGACTGCATGCAGACTGGATGAGGTTACAGGTTAACGATGCATTCTGCAGGCTCCATTCATTAGCCTGTTGGCTCAGTTGCTGTACCAGTAGAAAACATTAGCCAGAGGGACAGTGTGTCAAACAGAAATAGCGTGACACATCTGCTTCTTACCTTTCACACCTGCTCTTAATGCAGTCTGACAGTGCTAAACCCAAGGGAGGTTCCTTTCACAACATAAGAGATTTGCTTAGGAACACCTGCCCACTTGGGAGGGGTTCATAGAGTACACTGCATCAGGGACATAATTACAGAATTAAAAGCTTTATGGTGAAATGTAGGAGAGGGATATGGCAGTGAAATTGCATACTGTCACCTGCTGGCTTATAAACCCCACGCATGAAAAGTTGATGGCAATAAGATGATAGACAGAATACTTGCAATTCACCTGTACCTTACTAAGTAATGTTTTAGAATATTTATTCCTAGGAAAATGATGAAATAGATTCTGTTTTCAGCCAGGAATCTTTGCATTGGCCGGCTTTACCCATGCACTCATAAGCTCTCATAAGTTTGTTATTCTAACTGTGTGAAACCAAGAAATAAGTTTGAAGGAATTATTTCCCTCAAGTTGAAATGTTTTATCTTTTCATTCATAAAGTATTATAGCTTGAAAATTTCTCCAGGGAAGCACAAAAATCAAACACGAATTAAAAATTTTATTACTGTTATATTTACTTCATGACTGAAGTGTATTACTGTTTTGTTTAGTTTATCAGTGAAGTAGTGCTTCTGGATACAAACCAATATTAGGGTTTGTGTTTAACGCTGATAAAGTCTTGGATTTAACAGTGCAAAAATTCAGGGCACAAAGTCCTACTTTCAAAGGAAGAAAAAGTGCCACTGTGCATTTTAAATATTGATTTACGCCACAATAGCTGGACTGAAAACTCCCTGGTGCCTCAACTTTTTTCTGAGTATTCAGTTATAAAAAAGAGACAAAAACCATTCTAAACCAAACAGACGAGACAGTTCATTTTTATCCAGGAACTGATCTGAGTATGTGCTACTTAGGAGAGCATGAGGAAGAAATGCTTAAAATCTTCATCTAGAATAGGACAGATAAAACTTCAGTAATTTCTGAGAGTTTAGAAATGGACCTCTTATGATGAAATGTATGAAATCTATAGTGAATACTGGCTACTTTGTGTCTATTTAACACACTCTAAAAGATAGGGATATCTACATATCAAATAGTTTTTATCAATGAATATAGAGATAGAATGCTACCTTTTCTGTATTTAAAACCTCTTAATTGATTAGGACTATTCAGATATTCTGATTTGAGGAGAATTGCATCATTTCCTTGCCATGTTATAAATCCTAGTCATCTTAAAATCTGCATTAATTTTTAAATTGATCATTTGATGTGAATAGTTAATAGATTAGACATTCTATCTTTCCTTCACCTAAATAGATAAATATAAATGACAGTACATTCCAAGAAAGTATATTTTTAAATATACTTCAGAGGTGAATCAATGAATATATATTATAGTATCACCCAAGAAAGTGATTTAGGCTTTTTATCATCTGTCCATCCAGCTATCAAGCAATTATAAAAAGAAAAAGGTAGAAAATACTTTAGATTATTTGTTATTCATATGTTTTTATCTCAGTTATGTCAGTAACTGAAATAAAGTCTTAGATTTTTTATAATAACTAAAATCTTACCGCTTCAATATATCATGTAAAGACTCTGACATACTTCTTAACATTACTTGATTCTTTCATATTTTAGTACATAAATAATTTTTTTTGCAGTAACAGATGCATTTATTTGGCATGTATGCCTGCTTTTTCCTGCATGAGAATGTAGGAACCCTTGAGTATTAAAAAATGAAATCTGGAAAACTGTCTTGATTATCTTAGTTCATATTATGATGACAATTATTTTGTCAATATACAGTAAACAAGAGTTACTCACAAAAAAAAGCTACATTGAAGCATTCATTGTCAGTATTTATAGGTAATTAATTAATTTGAACTAAAAGAATTAAACAGGTTGGTTTATTTAGGTTTTCACAGAATCTTATCTTCATATTTCCCAGTGAATGCTTTTAACATATGCCAGGGGGGCAAAGAACTTATTCTAGATTATTACATGAGAGGAACACAAAATGCGTTTGAGTTTCAGTTGAAACTTCTGGTCCATAAAAATATTAACTCAACCCTGTAATTCGTCTTGGCTTGCTTCTCCACCCAGAAGAAGAAAAAATGGTTCTCCTACTGGAGTTCTAGGGACCTTACTCATAGGAATTGCATTAAAATAATTAGTTTACTAGTCAAATATGTCTTAGTCTACTCATGTGGGATTGACATAGACATATGAACAGAACTATGAAATTACACTTGTCTTTTAAGTTGTCAAAGGGAAACATTTTGATGCCTTGCAGCCTTCCATCCGTATCTTATGTGTTCCATGAAGTATAGCCAAAATAATAATGATCACAGGTAAACTTTCCTGTCTGTTGGTTGCACACTGTGTATCACATTGTATTCTTGTTTATTAAACAGCATTTCTCAACTTCCACCCCCAATGTAGTTTCCCCGCATTATTCATTGCCACTCAAATCTTGAATAACTTTTTACAGACTTCGCATGAAAGTATTCATGGCTCTTTTTTCTTTATCTATTAGTCAGGCAAACAGATGAAAGTGGTTAATCTTTATGTTCCTGTTATGAGTCAGATTCCTGACACTTTCTCTTTGTTTTTTTGCCTTTCTAATGCTCTTCAAATGAAATAAATTCACATAGTCACATCCCTAAGGAAGTCTCATGCTCATGTTTTGTAGGAAAAATGGCCTAGGGATATATATCCTTTTAATAAATCTTTCAAGTTGTAAAAAGCACTTCCAACGAAAAGAAGATTGAAGTAGGTATCCAAATAAGTCAGATTTTATTAACCCTCTTTCATCTTTCTTTCCATTGTAAAGGTCTGGGGTACTGTTTATTTTTAGGCAAATGATTTATGTCAAGCTATTTGCATGTTGTACCCCAGGGAGAACTGGTGGATTAGGACTGAAGTTGAATTTTTGTGGATTATTGATTGATAAAACAGGCAACAGAGGAGCCATCATGCAAAGAAAACCCTTAGGGTTAAGAGTAGTCTTAGTCTATATGAGTCTCTGCATTACATAAAGTAAAAAGATACATCGAGTGAGAGTGATGAGCTTATTGTGTGTGCTGGGGAATGATAGTTACTAATAAGAGAAGGGATAAACCTCTCAGCAAACTGAAAGGATAA
The DNA here is from genome assembly GCA_013397245.1 of Thryothorus ludovicianus. Lineage (NCBI taxonomy): Eukaryota > Metazoa > Chordata > Aves > Passeriformes > Certhiidae > Thryothorus > Thryothorus ludovicianus. The sequence continues at coordinate 52,485 of VZTB01017175.1, read as the reverse complement.
GGCATAATTTTGTCACTGAATTTTATCCTTACACATATTTTAATCCAGAAGACGCTAAATTTCTATGAGAATAAGCACCAAAAAAAAAAAAAAAAAAAGAAAAAAGAGAGAGAGCACTGTGCTTTGGGTAAGGATGATACTAGAATGAATAGTTTTGCAACAATTCTCACTTCAGTGTGGGAATTCTCACTCAAATGAATGAACATGCACTTCAGCTACAAAGATGCTTATTTTGTGAGTGGTTAATTATACATTCAGAAGCTAGAATGTGTTAAAAAGATGCTGTGAAACAGAACTATAGAATACTTAAGCTAAAGAAAATGGAGAAAAATTGATGGGATGGGACATCCATTGAGAGATCAAAACTCAGTGCAGAAGATGTCAGTGTGCTAAGTGATTCAAGCAAATTAGTAATGCTTTATAATTACTGTTTAAACCTTTGGTGTGTACAAAGCCTTTGAACAATTTTTACGATATGTAGATACATTCTGAGTCTATTTTGATAAGTAAACTGAGAAACACTGGGAATAGAGAGTAGTAGTTCTTATGTTGTTTATAATGTGTACACATTGCTGTGGCATTCCTCTGAGTCAAGTTGTTGAGTTGATTTTCCTCCTGTAATAGTATGCAAAGTCATATTTAAAATACTGTAGCTATGCCTATACCTATTTACTATGATTGCTTTCTAATGGCAGAAAAGGGATAAAAAAACAAAAAGTAAACCAGAGCTGATTCACTTGTCAGTACTTGCATGTGTTTTATTTGTAGTGAGTTTTCAACTGAGATTGAACTTTTGAGAATGATTTTCAATAAGGTAAGGAGTTATATGGTGTCATTTCTCAAAATTAAAAGTGAGCTAGCACAGTACAGGCTAGGTTTCTGAAAGTGTGGTGACATGACCAACTGCATTTATTTTAGTTGGTAAAAAAATTGCTTCTCCACAGTTGTTGATGAGTGTCTTCTTAGTAATGGTGAATAAAAAAATGATATATGAATTACCCCTAGTGGTGACTTGAACAGATACATTTTATTTGGCATCGCAGGAGCCTGGAAGAGCAGTCACTTACCTTATATAAGCTTGAGGGACAGTCTGTTTCATCATGATCACAAGCAGTGGTATAACACACCTTAAAGCAGTTTTTAAATGGTCAGAGAATTTCACTTAAGAAGTGTAAATATTGCAGGATTTGTTGTGCGTAGAAATTCACAAGTAAACTAAGGCTAGAGAAAATGAAATTATGACACCAATTATTTTCAAAAGTAGGGAAGTTAAATTCCTAAATAATTTCCCACAATTTCTCTGGTTGTAACAGTTGCCAGTTCTCTTGTGAAAGATACTGTTTTTACCCACAGTTCCCAAGCTGCCTATAAATCACCCTTATTTGAAGAAAATGCCATGCCTTCTCTCCTAAGTTATGGTCAAGAGAAACAGCTGAACTCCATCTACTGCAGGTTTGTCAGAGCACACACCTTTCTGCTCCTAGGCCACACTCCATCTAACATCCTTAGACCTTAGTGTTTGGAGGTCAGTCATCCGTACCACTTGCTGATTCACATAGACACTATTACTATATATTTTAAATGCTAGAACATCTTATACTGCGTTGTTTTGTTTTGATCTAAAACTAACACTTCTAGTGGTGTTTCTATGAATGACATCAATCTGTGGAAATACTGGTGATGCAAAGAAAATAGGGTGGTTTTTCTTCTCTAGATTCAATAATAGTTGCTGTCATTTTTCTGTGACTCAGGATCTTCTTTGAACCAGTTTACTTTCATGTTCTGTTCACAAAATATGCAGTTTTCTGCTGATGTTTTATTCAATGTTTATTTTTTTAATCTGAGTTGAAAACTTTCAAATATATGTTGGCAAATCACAGTAAGAGACACTGATGGTTTGCAAAATATGCTCTATAAAAAGGAAACTGCTAGAATTTTACAACTACACATGTAGTAGTAAATTATATTAGACTTAAATTAAACAGAGCAAACTGTTTAATCTTATGTAACTGGCATAAGATGGTCAATAAAGCATCAGATAAGGCATCACAGAATTGATATAAGTCTTAAAATGCTTTTTGGTTGTACAAACCAGTATCTTTCAACCTTATTCAGATGTTAGCATAATTCAGGGAACATACTCAGTGGGCACTTTGACTATAGCCAGCATTTTGGAGGAAAAGAGCATTTCGCCATATGGAGATAAGCAGTGCCATGCCATTTGGCTGGGTCCAGAGGCTGAACAGAGCAGAGAAGAGGCACAGGAAGATTTTGTTTACTGTTCTAGATGTGACCTTACAATGCTTATATTTCAGCTTACAGGTTCTTTTGAAGTTAAAAAAAAATATGATTTTGGGGGAATTTTGCCATTGAAAACCTTCTATGAGATGTTTCATAATGATCCTCTGTGAACAGATTGTTTTAAAAGAAACTTCCTGGGTTTTTTTAATAAATCTGATGATTTTCTTTGTTTTATTTTATAGGAAAATATAATATACACACTTTAACAGGAGAAGCAGTTCCCCATTTTTCATGGTATATAAGACCCGACACAGAGGTATATTCTCTCACTTGAGTTATTATTTAGCATCAAACTTTTAGTACCTTATACTTCCTGTATTTTCTAGTCTCACTAGATAAATTCTTATACTCTGAAAAATTCTTGTATGTTTCCAGATTAGAAAGTTACTGGCTTTTTTTCCATGATAATTAAACTTTCTAATTGCAGTCGAGATATTTGTTGCTTTTATCAACTGTCTAGTCATCACATGAGTGAGAGGAGTTTAAAATTTTCTATTGCAGAGTTACAGATTTTTTTTCTGTTGTTTTCAAGAAATGGTGGATGTTTGGACAACTCCTGACTTCATACTCTTCCTGGGAATCCTTCACACATGTAGTTAAGCTCTTGGAGATCTCTGACCGCCATTTTAATTTTAAAGTAACTGTTAATGATAATGAAATCTTTGTTTACAATGCATTTCATTCTTTCACATCTCTTGCCATAATCAGATCCCCATTAAAAAGAAGCAAGCAAGAAGTTGCAGTATTTTTTGCAGAAATACATTATTTCCTTAAAAGAATTCTTCAGCACTGGATATAAGGCAATAAAATGAGATCTTGTCTGCTTCTCTTGTCCTTCCTACTGAATGGGAAAGATGGGGCTTTGTCTATCATTATATGTACAAATGGTCTTTCAGTTGTTTACGTTCAGTGTCTGACCAAATTAAAACATCAAATATTTGAAAAGGTTTTTTTTAAAAAATCTGCATATTCACAGTTTCATTTGAACTGAGTGTCCCAAAGTGTATACTGTTGGTTTTTTTTTCCCTTGAAGAAAATGCTTTTTGATTTAGGTTAGAGTATTTTAGTTGTTTGAACAATATGATTGTTTTCCATCCAAATGTCATGACACTTACAGTAATAACTGTCAACATAACAATTTAAGATCAAAAATTGCTTGAAATTTTCTGGCTTTAAGTACACAGTACAAAAGCAGAATGATTTGATTCTATGGGTATGGACACTAAAATAATTAGTATATATCTGAAGTTTCATATATTACTACTGCAATTTCTCCGACTTTATCTGACAAACTATGCCATATTTTTAATCCTTTGCTCACAGGTTTTTTTAAAGGTAGAATGTTGTGAGGACTTAAAGAATGCAGTTGCATTTCTCAAAACACTATTCAAGAAGAAAGTTCCCATAAGACAAACCACCACATCAGGAACTTGAGATAAGCACAGGTGGCAAACCAGGAAGGTTTTAATTCCATTTCTAACAAAGGTGAAGACTTGCAGTTAGCACACCATAGTGTGCAGACTGTGGGACTTAAGACTTATCCACACCAAAAAAAAATATATATATGGTCACAAACTGCAGGAAAGGATACACATGCCAACCCAGGTTGTGAGAATGGCATCTCTGCCCTGTGGATGCCTGGAACCTGAACTGTACAATAGTGGTTTTGTAGAGAAAAAAGACTCTGGGACCCCACCACAAAAGACTGGAGTGAAGAAGGACCAGCAGGATGCCACAAAAATCCAAGTGGTGGTGATATCTTTCTACTTAATCTCACTCCCTTTCTCCTCTTCTCCCCTTCTCCCCTCAAAGTTGAGTGAACTGTAACTGACAGATATTTTTCTGTTTTTTAAAAAATGCTTGAAATGAAAAGTCAATATTTTTTTCCATTTTATTATAGTAAGTTTTAGGGGGGGGGGGTTGGGTTTTTTTTAGGTATAGTTTCATAAGGTTACATATAAATTAAATCTAAATTTAAAATAAAGACACAATTTTGTTTGTAGCTACAAATGTATAAATAAGGATGGGAATATTTTTTTGTTATTTTGTTAAAACCTGAGCTTGGCTGTTTGATTGCTACAGCATATAACTAAGAAGAAAGCATAATTAACAGAGGTCAGTAATTAGGACACTGTGATGGTCAGAACATATGTTACCTGTCCAGTGGAAGTTACATGGGCAGTACAAAGCACTTCTACCTGGAAAACCTAAAAAGAGAAGGCCTTATTTCTGATAATCTAAAGAAGGAGACTGAAGAAAATACCAAGTAAGAGAATCATTAACTTTTTGGGTAATTTTCTTATTTGCCCCAAATATTCATAGGTGCAGTTTAGCTATCAGAATGCAATTTTTAAGTGAAGACAACAGCAATCTTTCCTATTCTTTTAAACAAAAATGCATTACTGTCAGCAAATATTCAGTTTGCATTTGTGTTGAAAGATAAACAACTTCAGTTTCTCAAGTCTCTGAATTTTAATGTGGTCTCCAAAGCCTAGTCCAGTCTGAAGTGATCTGCAAATTGAAGAATGTACTCTATTTTCTGTTATAAAATGATAAATGTACTGAACAGTAGTTATGAAAAGACTAATACATATGTAAACACGCACGACATTTTTTTCTTGTACTATTGTGTACAATGAATAGCAGCTGAGTACAGTTTTCCAACCATTTCTATTCTTACCTTGCAGCAGATTATTCTTCACTGTAATTTTCTAGGTCATTTAAGAAAATAGTACAAAGTACTATCTGAAATACCTTCATATTTCAAACATACTAATGACATGAGGAATCTGGTTGAATGAAATTTGTTAGGGCCTAATGTACTGGTCGACAGCAAACACTTTTTGATATTCCATATTTTTATACTAATATATTCTTCCTCCATGGAACTCGGTTTGCCAGGACCATTTTCCTTCCTTTAAAAAAAAAATTGTTTTTTGCTCTTTTCCAATATTTACTCTCTTTCCTCAGCCACATTTCTAAATCCCCTGGAGAAAAGTTCACCAACTTGATGAAATTTCATCTGACCTATACCTAAGTAACTTTTTTCCTTATTTTGTCTTAGTGTGGTGTCCATCAATCCCTAACCTCCTTAATGAAAGCTGATGCAGAAGTGTAAACACTTCATCCTTCCCAGCATCAATTTTTGGTGCCTTTTAAGTAATGAATCAGCTCTATTTTGCTTATCCTTTTGCTTCCGATACACTGGCAGTATATTCCAGTATATATTTCCTACCTTGCCATGGCTATCTTGGCTACTGTTAACTTACTGAAGACAGGGAAATGATCACTACCCCAGTGGCCAAATGGAGAAAGGCTGCTGAAACTTAGCCATTTTAATAAAAAATTAAAATCATCTTCATCTTGAAGATGACTAGTGACAGGTTTCCAAAAAAGGAGCCAGAAGTAATTTAGCAGTTAAGCATTGCAGACAACCAGGAGTAAAAATCCTTGTCTAAATTGAATTGAGATGGATTTGATGGGTGGATGGTGGACTGTTAGGAGAATGAGCTGGAAAGTTGCATCCAGACAGAAGTGGCCAATGACTTGGAGTTCCTATGGGCATCAGATATGAGTGGTGTCCCTCAAAGGGCCATACTGGGACCAGTGTTATTTAATATTTTCATCAATGACATAGGCAGTGAGATCAGGTTCACCCTCACCAATTTTGCAGATGACGTCAACCTGATTGGTGGTGTTGACACACCTGAAGGAGGGGATTCCATCCAGAAAAACCAGAACAAGCTTGAGAAGTGGGCCCATGGGACTGTCATAAGGTTCAATAAGGTCAAGGCATGGTGCTGCAGCTGGGTTGGGTCAATTCCCAGTACCAATACAGGCTGGGGGGTGAACTGATGGAGAAAAGCCCTGCTGAGGACTTGGGGGTGGTGGATGGGAGATGAGAAATGAACCATCAATGAACACTTGGACCAGAAAGCTATAGATACCCTGGCTGGAGTATCTGTACTGGGCTGCAGAGTCCCCACCTGGAGTGCTGCATCCCCAGTACAGGAAAGACTTTGACCCATCAGAGTGAATCCAGAGAAGAGCCACCATGTTTCAAGAGGAGAGCCAAGATAATTAGAGGGAAGGAGCATCTATCCTACAAGGGAGGGCTGAGACAACTTAGTTTGTTCAGCCTGGAAAAGAGACCTAATTGTGGTCTTCCAGTACCAGAACTGAGCCTACAAGAAAGATGGAGAAGAGACATTTTGCAAGAGCATGTGGTGACAAGACAAGGAGGGAATNTATATAGTAAATTATATATTCTGTTATATATAATTCCTTTTTCTTAAGGAATAACTCATCTTAAAAAAAATTGAAATAATTTTTTCAATGTTAAATATGTTTTTTTTATTAGCAAATACTTGTCTTTGTACCTTTAATACCTGCTCACTGATATCTGACTCACAAAGCACCTAAAATTTAATCATGTAAATTGAATCTCATTGTTAAGTAGATTGTATGCCATTCCCAAATAAATTAGCTTTTATACCTCTTGATATGTATCTAGCAAAATGTGTATCCAAATCAAATTTGAATTTTAGATATATTTTAAACTTTGTTGAACACCACTTATCTCTTGGCAATAGAAAAATACATTCCTTTAATTGGAAATTTATGTGAAATACTGTCCTGATTAAATTTAAGTTAGTATTCATTAACATTTGGAAGTAAACAATTCTTGGAAAATATCCCAATATAGCATCCATTTTTATCAACCTAAATTGTATGGGAAGTAATAGTATGTTGTATTTATCTCATGTTTTCTATCTCAATACAATTGATAAGCAAAGCACTGAAGACACAGAAATCTTATAAGCCTTAGCACAGCAGCTACTTTAGGTGTACAGATACAGCAAGTTTTAAGATTAAATTACCATCTTAGTTACATGACCAGGAAACCTAAAGACAATAGAAATATAAAATAACAGCTAAGAAAAGGATTTAACAGGATTTCAGGTAGATCTAGATGGATATGAGTTAGGCATCTTCATGAAAGAGTTTCAGAGCTGAAAGCCCCACTTTATGTTTTTGACCAAATTATAGTAGACTTTGTGATGCAACTTTTTTTCTAAATTGGGTCATCAACTGTCTGGGATATTTCTTTTGGTAAGAATGCAAATGCAAAACACATAATTTGATGGAATATACTGAAAGAAATGAAAAGTTATTATTTACATTTAAGTCCATGCCTTTTTTGATTAATTTCTGGGTTTTCCTACATAATTTTTTTTCTTTCCACGAGTGTAAAATAAAGTGTTGCACAAGGCACTTCAGCAAGGAGAAGAATTAATTTGTGAAGCATTGCCTGCTTCTGATTTCCAAAGTCACTGCTACCATTCCTGCTCTCATCCATGTCTCCATCAGCTGACTCTAGAGCGCTGTTGAGGCTTTAATTTCCATGGCATCTTGACAACAGAAGAGACTGTTTCAAAGATACATTTGAAAACTGTCTCTGAATGTCAGAGTTGCTGAAATATGACAATTTTAATGAATATGACTCATGCCGACTTGGAAAAAGGAAACCAATTATGGACAGCTAAGTGAGGGCTTTGCCTACGTATTTAAAACTGAAACCATTCCAGATTATACAGGGTTTTCTTTTTTAAATCTGCATGCATATAAACTCTTCCTTCTTCATCTCTTAAAATAATTAAAATAGCATCCTATAATTTGGTCACATAGTAACTCTTTTTTCATCTGGCCTGTACTGTATGAAATTTGAAATACTTCATGGTGTGATAAGCTTACTTTTTTATTGAATACACTAAAGTGCTATAGAACAAAATCCTTATTGGAATTCATAATGTTACAAATGAAGGATTGAAGGTGAGATGGGAGCTTTCATTTCTTTAGATCCAAATTTAATTGCTTCTAATAAAGAAAAGAAATTATCATTACTGGGGTAGACTTCTGCTGCTTCCTTCTGAAAGTTTATGTTTTTTCTTCTCAGAGTTCATCGTGTGTTGCTCCTTATGTGGAGTAAGAGGTATAAATCTAAGATAAATCAAGTGAAAATATTTTAGTTTAATACAAAATTATGAAAAAAATAATTTTATGCAGAAAGTATAAGATTTAGAGATGGATGGGAAGGACTGCACAATTAGGTTCTGTTGAAATTTACTTGGTAATACATATTTAGTCTTCTTGAAGCAAGGATTCTCTAACATGTAGCATTTGTTTCTCAGCTCAGTAAATTATATTTTTTTGCAATTTATTCTGCATTTTGTTAGACAGAATATTTAAAGTAGGCAGAATATTTAAAGTTCTCCATTTTATCATAAAGGATCCATGAAAAAAAGCAAACTGAATAAGGAATTCAACAAATACTTATGAAAATAATTTTCTTACTTTTCTCTAGTGCATGCTTCATGCACTTGTTTTATAGCTTTCTTGCTGACACCATTTAAGAGAGCTGCAGTCCAGCAATGTTGTATGTGTGTATGCATGCACTGCCAAATATTAAGGTGAGTAGGTGCCATTTAATCACAGTAAATTTAGGATACTAATTCAAGTTCTTCCTCAGGTAGAGGAAACCAAGTGTCTCAGATATCAGGCAAAATTTTCCTAGTAGTTTAATCTATACCATGTGTGTGCACAATCTTTGTTATCTACCTTTTTGCTTTTTTCCCCATCTCCATCTTTTTATAAGTCAAAAAAAGAAGCATTCTGGTACAATTGAAAGTATGAATTGTTAATTATGCTTGGACAAATCCTAAACCATGAATACCAGCAATTAAAAAAAAACAAAAACTAAGGAAAATATTGCTTTGACTCCTCCAAATTAATAAATGTTGACATCATATTTCCAGTGGATCCATTTTTCTTATTTCAAATTATATCTGCAGCTGAAAGATCCAAAATATTAATTGCATGTATTGTGTGGAATTGTTTGTGTCAGAATTTTGTTCTTGTTAGATGTGATGGGCAGATGTCGATGCTGTCAGGAACAAGACCTCGCGTGGAGACACTGTTGATTTGGTTTTCCAGGTGTGCTCCTCTAAAGTGTCTTTCCTGCGGGGCTGACTCCTTTGTTATGCTCAGAGGAACAGATTTTGCCTACTGTCCAGATTAAGGCTACAGTGATCAAGTGCAGGACTGCCCAGAAGGTACACCCAGGCAGCACCAATTTCAACATTAACATACCTTATTACTGATTTTCCTTTATCTTGACTTTTTTTTGCCACCTCTCTTTCTGTGCCTCTATCTTCTCCTAAATTACCTCAGTTACTTCTTCCTTACTGATCCCTGTTTTGCTGTAACCTTATCCCAATTGTTTATTTCTGTGACCATTCCTTATGTAACCTCAGCCTCAGTGCAGGTCATTGCTGATGTGGTTACCTTGTGACTGCTTGCCTGCTGTCCTGAAGGTCCCAAGTTACCCCTCCAATTAGCTGTGAAGTTTGGCCATTTCTTGGATAATTTTGCCTTAACCACCTCTGCACCCCACGTCATGCCTCACGGTGCTATCTGTAGTTTATTTCAGCTTCTCATACTGTTATCTGTCACATCCAGCCATTTCCCATGCCATGCTGTGTCTGCCTCACTTAACTTTTATCTCAGGGCACAGTTACAGCCAGCAGCATAGTCATGGGCTTGCAACCCTAACAAGATTCCACCCTTTATGCAAGTTCACAGCTGTTTAAAGCCAATCTTCATGTCTATGGACACTTAAGCATAGTCTTTTTATTATACCATTAACACAGGCAGCTAAGGGGACTAAAACACCGATGATAGAAGCACAAATTATTGTAGCACAGATAGAAATAAGTGCCCACCACTTTTGTGCCCCTCTTCCTAATAAACCTATTGTCAGTTAACTTTTCCAGTAACACCACTAATAGTATTTGGCACTAAAAGATGTCAGATAACTATTAGAACCATCTGGCTTTGATACCTTTTCTAAAACACACAAGTCTTACATAAGATTTTACTTTTATAATATTATCATATATACGTCATCATTATATGTCATGTTTTACTTGTTTCTTGTTTCTCTATCAGCTTTGACATCATTTTCTCACTGAAATTTTCCATACTGTAAAAAAAACACTTTAAGTCTATCATTAGAAAAAATATGGAAATTCTCTTCTAGACTTTTGGGTTTCATTTAAACGATATTTACAAAGTTTGAACAAGGGAAAAAAGTTAGTTACAGAGCCATGGCTGAGAATTTTGCAGTCCATTGTATTTATGTTTTCTGTATGAAGATTTGTCATCAAGTATGAGAATGAATGATTTCAGCTAATTAAAAAAATAGTCTACATTTGTGAACACTGCAAACACAATAGAATATTTCATTACGTTAAAATGTTATTAACAGCAAACTGTGATTTAAGAAGTTAATTAAAAAATGTGCTCAAAGTCAATTCTGCTTTCAGAGGTATTGATTATTCCTTCAGTGCTCTTCATTTTAGCTATAAAGAAAATTACCACCAATTGCTGGAGTTTTACTTTGAAAACTTAAAATTATTATCTTTATTTTAGCTATGTATTGCATTTTTTTATTTATTTATGGAGAAAATGTAGTTGAAACAGACCTATTAGATATTATAATTTTGAGCACTAAACTCCAAAAAATATTTTTATGTTTCCCAAGTGTGGAAATAGCCCATCAGTGGATCTGGTTTTCTGTACACATATTGTCTGGACCTTGACCCTTCTCTGAGTGTTTCTCACAATTAAATTCTTTTTATGTTTGCTGCTAACAAACAGAGCAAATGCAAAGTCTGTAATCTCTAGTTCGTCTATACTATCTTCAGGTCCTTTTCAAATGTAGTTTAGGTTCTAAGGCAGATTTTAATTATAGTTCTGTGGTCAGAAGACAGAAATTGGTAAGAACATAGGACAGAGTCAGAGTAAGCTCATGCAAGTTGCAAATAAGCTCCAGACTGCATGCACTAAAAATCTATTGTGCTCAGATATCACATGTGGTTTTGAAAGTTAAATCTGTGCTTTGCTTTATAGTCTATGGTAAGATTTGGCACCATCAGCTGCCTTGCCATTCAAAGTGACATGACAGATAGAACACAATCCCTGTGTCCTCCTCCTTCTCTCCTTCAAATTACAGCTGCATAAGATGCCTAAAGACATATCTTCTACTGATGAGATTCTTTCTTTTAGTATTTGACAGATTTCATTTACTAGCACCTATTTGTTGGGAATTTTTTCACATACTGTTTTTAGGTATTTTTTGTTGTAGTGTATTTGAACCCTACAGAAGACTGATTTGCCTGTGTATTTTGTTTACACAACATAATTTCTTTAATGCTGTGTTAGCTCTTAAGTGTATTATATGGACAGATAGAAATATGCTGTCTGAGTCTCAGATGCACTTGAAAGTTGGATGGAACCATAGCCACTGAGTTCTCTTGTTTGTACTTCTTTACTTATAATTTAATATCCTGTTTATTTGGGTTTATATAGATGCTAGAAAGAATAACTGGCCAAAAAAACTCAAATTCAATGAAATTAATGTCCAACAGAAATTATTGAAGCACAGACTAACCTCATTAGACTTCCATGTCATATTATTCCTCCTTGATAGAAAGCTACTTGTGTGGATAGAAGTCTAGCTTGGTAATGTGCCCTGAAGAGCATTGTGCATGGAATAGTTTTGGCCAAGTGAAATTGAGAAGCAATAGTCCTCTATAACTGAAAAGTGATGCTACAGAAATGGCCATGTAAATTATGAGATGAAGAACGATTAAGAAGGGAAATTAAAACCAAAACAAAATAAAAAATAAGAAAATAAACCCTCCCCTTGCACTTGACTTGGCAATAGCTGTGTTCCTTCAGTTGTTTTAAAGATTTTTGATCTTTATGCACATTTTGGGAATAGCATTCTGACAATATGATGGAAGAAACTAGAAGAAATGAAGGTGTCAGAAGACATGACAGAAGAAACCTTTTCATGAAACATATGTCTTCTGTTAGAGTTGGGCATGAGTTCACTGCTAAAGATTTATAGAAACTTTCTTCCTCTTATTTTAGTTTAATTTGAAGTGTATGGTTTAATTTACATTAAAAAAAATCTATGCAGAAAGTTTTGGAAGTATTTTTCAGGATTTCATTTCCATTGAAACAGAAGGATAATGGTTTGCACTGAGTTAGCTTGGCATTTAATAAGATAACTCAGAATCATAAAAAAACACTGATTTATAATTTTTAAAATTCTTGTTTGAGCTACTCAAATATTTACTCTTCTTGTATGGAAATGTGAATTAATAACACAAAATAAAAATAATATATTTTTCTGTCATACAAACATCTCTCATTATGATTCTCAAATATGATTTATCCAGAGCTGTATAGTCCAGAAAACTCAAGACCACTTCTGAGTACTATATGAGCTCAAATCTCTTTTCTTGCTCCCATCTCTCTTCTCACTTTCACCAGACCACTTGGGTAGATAAAGAATTATTTTTGCTTGATTGTTTGGCTTGCTTTTTGTTTGTTTGCTTACTTTTTCAGAAGCAATCATAGATGTATACTCCAAAATATGTCAATCCAATTTCATGACAAAAACTAGTTCAATTATGTTAAAAGCAAAAGCTGTAGTTCCAAAATTGTTTCATGTAATTACTCTCGTTATACTTTGTTTATGAATTGCTCATTTGGAAACAGTAAAAAATATTATTTACAAAGTATTGCTATAACAAGCATGTTTCCAGTGTGATTAACATGCTCCATTAATAGAAAGAAACAAACAGTGTAACTGTTGTGTGAAATTAATTTAAGTTTAAATTAGGAAAGGAATTTAGGCACTGCAGCGTATTATTGTGGCTCCTCATTTTTAAGTCTCTGTTTTTCAGATATGTTCGTTGTAGACTGAAATCCCAGTCATTTCTGGTGGACTATTAGCTTCCTAAACAGATTGATATATTTGAGACTGACTAGAGTGCTGAGTGATGAGCCAATAGTTTGCCAGTAGTGGGAAGTATCTGTTCAGTGCCATTACTCTTCAGACAATACCAGTCCCCAGGGAGGTTGTTTTCTCCAAGCATGATTAACAGTCCTTCTTCTGAAGATACAGAGCACAGCAAGAAGGGTTTTGTTTACCTTTCAATAGAAGTTTATTAGGATATAGTAGATGTAGATTCAGTTTTAAACATACCTCTTTCTGGTGGGATTTGTTCTGTTTGTTTGTCATATGCTCTGTCTTCTAGATGATAGATTCTTGTGGAATAAAGATGCAATTTGAAAAAAGAGATTTTAAATATTCCTTTGTCTTAATAAAAAGAGAAAAGCTTGCATAATCTACTGAATGATCGTATCCATCCACATATCAATTAATTCTCTCCTTCATAGCACCTTAATTTGTTTGGTATAAAAGTTATAAAGATGTTGTTCTTTACCTACACATGACAGGTTTACTTTGCAATCCAGATAGCAGTACTGGTTTAGAAAAAATGCCATGTGTTTTTGCTAAAAATTCTTTTTGTGAGGTGTTTTTTTCTTGTTTATTTATGCATGTGCCATAGCTTCTCCCACAATCCTTTCGATTTCAGATAAATTCTTTGCAAATCCCTTTCCAGAAAGGATTCTGCTGTGAGAACTGACCCCTTATGTCAATTGAATAGATTTAGGTACACAAAATTAAGTAATTTAAAAATACTTACCATTTAATAAGCAAATTGGACATAATAACTTTTGAATGGAGAGGTTTATATAATATAATTGTGGCCCATATTTTTATATTTACTGAGAACAAGAAAAACGTAGAACAGTCCTCAAAGTTTAAAATTCTGCTTAATTTCTTCTGGGATGTAATATGTTCGGTATTTTAACTATGATTTTTATAAGTCTCTTTTTTTACATCCAGATCTCCAAGAACTTACTAGAATTTTTTCTTGCAACTGTTAGTTTTCTATTTGAACAAGTTAACCCATTTCAGGTCAAATGATTTTTTTCTTACTGTGAAATAATTGGAGTGTCTACTTGACCTATTGTTGAGTTCTGAAATCAAAATAGGTTGATAATTTATTTAGCTGTGTCTACATGCAAAAGACATTCTGGGGCAAAATGTCTTTTTTCTGGTGCCCTTAAATGCAAGATGAGCACTTACAAGGTGTGTACATTACCCCAACAGATTTCAGGTCCTTGTGTTTTGTTGTTGATGAGAAGAATCAGTAATATAGGATTAGACATTATTTTAATGATTATTTATCCAAGGAGTGGTTAGCACTGCAACACAAAATTAATTCAAGATACTTCATCTGCTGTTAGATTATATTCCAGTTTTGGTTTTTTTTTTTTCTGTAATGAAAATAATTAGGGCTAAATAATTTTCACAATGTGCAAGCTTTTCATTTCCTTTTCAGTAGAATTTAATTCTTAAAAACTTCTTGGACACTGAAAAGAGTATTTTTTTCAAATTTTGAATGCTACAGATACATGTTAACAAGATAAATTTATGTTCTTCCTAACATATGAAACAAAATAATATTGATTACCTTTGTTGGAAGTTATTAAATTGTGAAATTATTAACCTCTAACATGAATGAGAGTTAAATGTGAATGCTATATTTCAAAGGGCACTGTAAGTTGACTTGTTGAACTTAATACCTCATTACCTAAGGAATATTGGGCTAGTTATTCTTGCCAAGAACTACATATAAATAGATTCGATATGGAACATGACAAAATGAATACCTAGCATAAATCATTGTTATATTGGAATAATATTACTGGAGAATAACTCGAGCCCACTCTCCCTACAGTAATTCACATTCTATAAAACAATGTAATATTCATAAATTGGATTTCTAAGTTACAAGAGATTCAAAGAAAACAGGAGCTCTGATAATGATGTTGGCTCACTGTCTTGCTCATTTAATTACAATGCAGCAATAATTTATCATAAGATTAATAAAATATGACAATTGGCATGTTTTTTCTGGTGGCACTGCTGGTTCTGCAAATGCCATATGTTATTTGAATTTTATACTATGTTGTCCTTAATTGTGTACTTGTAACCAAAAAGAGCATTTGTCTGTTATAATTAAACCTAATAAACAAACATCCACATTAGATTCTAGTTAGATCATTTTAATTACATAGATATATTTTCTCTGCATTGCAGTGGCAGGGATTAGTCTCTTGTTATGTTCTTGTCCATTCACATCTTTTGATGTAGAACACAGTTTAATTATCCTTCTCAAAATCTACTGTGGAAATTAGCTAGTGTGCAGTCTTAGGAGTCTTGCTGGCATACAAATGTGACTATTAGAAGCTGCTACACAGATCCATGTATCCAGGCTGGAAAGTAGCTATGTTTTATGGAGGATTTTCTATAGTAGTATCTGCATGAGGGCAACCTGAAACAAATGCTCCCCCTGTAATCTGATTACAGGCATGACACAATGGGATACTTTGCAGTCTTAATTTGGGGTGTATATATTTGGTTTAGCCCAAACCCAAAATCTGGATTTGGCATGTAGTGTCAAAAATATATATTTCTATTCCCTTTTGACTTTAAATCATTAGTATCACTGTATTTTCTTTACAGGTTTGCAGGGAGTCTCACTTTGGTCCATTTGCATAACCAATCTCTTTAACCTCTAAGTTATGTACTGAATGTCTTCTGAAAGACCATATAAAAATCTCAAACCACAATGAACAAAGTTTGCCACTATGCTTGTCCCTCATAAAATGTAATAATAAACACTCTCTCAAAAAATATTAGTAGTACAGTACTAGTAATTCACAATAATAGTGCAGCTATTGAAAAGCTGAGGGAAATTAAAAATTTAACATTCGTTTATTCCTCTCATTGTAGAATTTCAAAGTCATATCAAGTTTGAAGCGATATAGGAGTTATTTTCATACTTGTGGTATGTCTTCTAATACATTAGATATTATTTTTCTTATTTCATATAGGCACCACTTCAAAAGAAGAAACCAAAAGAATTTATCTGCTCCACTCAACATCTCTTAATATAATCTCTAAGGCTTTTTCTTGGGAAGTCCAGGATGTTACTTTTACTCTGTTGGCATACAGTATGGAGTAAATAAAGCTGTTTGACAGCCTGGGCTGCTCCTCTGGCTGCAAAGAAATAATGTAAAATAGAAACAAGGTAAGAGTTTGTCTCCCAGCAGTTACGTAAAATTCAAAAACTCACAAGTCTTGCCAATGGCTTGGAAATAACACTGCAACCATACTTTCTGTACGTCTGTGGGATGCTCGTGCTGGTTTCCGAAGAAGTTCCCGAGGAGATCAAACCAAGATGCTTCTGTGGAAACTCAGAGCTGGGAAGGCACACAGTGAGTTCGGATGATCTATTTGCAGCACTTGTGAATCACAAGGTTTGTACATACTTTAAAATCAAGATTCACTACATGGTTATCCATGTTCTAGTCTGTAGTAAATGGGAAAAATATGCCTGCATATAACAGTTGTAGACCTGTGACATAGCCATGGTTCATAAAACATGATTCTGCTGGAAGTTGTTGTAGCTGGATAAAAATCAATAACCCAAAAGAACCAGTAGTAGCCAGGTGGAAGACACACAGAGACAAACTCTACTGTATATCTCAAGTGTTTGAAAGAGCTTCTGCTCAAAATATACCTGTTGAGTTCCAGCTACTTGGAGATCTTTTTTTCTTTTATAGCTAAATGTCTCTTTCTTAATAGGGTAATACTTTTTTGTGTATTTTTTTAAGGGACATAAAATGCAACTTTCTGAGAAATCATAACAGAAAAAGACAAGAAAAGTTTGAAATTAAGTGAAGAGGAAAGTCTTTACTTCTAATGATCCCTTTATTCTGTAAAAAAACATATTGAATGGCCTATAAATCAGGCAGATATTCTCACTTATAACTGGAGTTAATACTCTCAGGACATATATGTATAAATAAATGGTTATCACTTCTTTATATATTCCAATATTATTCACTGATTTTTTATTCAGGGAAGCTTATTGGCAAAGTAGATCCCAAAATGGTTCCTTTTTTTAAGCTGTGACAAAAACAGTGAAAGGGACTATGTTTACAGTGAATTATGGAGAAAGTATACATTTATTATGGGCCATCCAAATATTGACATTTTGGGCCTTATTTGAAAGTCAAAATTATTTAACAATTTGATAAAGGAAATGCTTTTATACTGTTTTCCAACAATAGAAATAAATAATAGAAAGTCACAGAAATTTAAATTCACAGATTCCAATGAGTTTGATTTTGAGTATACATACATACTAACCTTCAAAGAAATATTAAGATGGTAATGATTTACATCAGCATTTTGCAGCTGGGAATGATCAAGAGTGCTATAGAATTGAATCTCTTTCTTTTATAATAATATATTTTTGCAGGCTGCATCTAGTTATGTTAATTTCTAAGCATTTTCAAGTGCTTTTGTTTAATAGAAGTCTTTCGACTCTTGATGAATTCTCATATCCTCCTTGGTAGTTCTTAAAAACAAATTTCCATTTTTAGGTATAGTGTATTATATAATGACAAGTTTGATTTTAATCTATGAGAGAAGATGCAGATATTACTGAAAATAATAATACATTTTCTTGATAGAATTGCTTCTTAATTTTTCCCCTTTATTAATATTAATGGTTTTAATAATGTATTAGTAGTAGAAGACCAAAATCTATTACAATGAAATTTCAAACACTTCCCTAAATTTTTTAGGACTATATACAATAAAGCTTTCTAAGAAATTATGCTGTTTCTAACTGATTTTTTAATGTAATCTTAAAATTTACATTTAAAAAAAAATATTTTTTTGTATTTCATTATCATTATGTTTACCTCATTCCTCTTATACATTATTTCTAAAAACTAATTAGTAACTAACAAAGGAATATATCTCTAAGTCTGTCAAAAACTGGATGAAGATTTCCTTGGTGAAAGCATCTAGTTTTCTGTACTTCTAAAGACTGCAAAGTTTCATGAAGTCTTGTTGTATCTCTTGCATTTACATTTATGAAAATAAATGTAATACATAAATTTTTCCTCTCTGCTTTTATTTACCCATTTAGAGTGCTTACATTTAAAATTAGTCCTCTGCATTATGGTGTTAGATTTGTACACCACTTATCTGATTTTAGAAGATGCAGTCCCTATTGACTTGGAGTGGATTTGTGAAATAAAGACCTTTTTTCCTAGTCTTTTTACAGTAATTTATGTTTTAAAATGTAAGAATATATAATTATTTTAAGGAAACATATGTCGATTTTGGAGTGGAAGATAGAAGGAAACTGGGAAACCTATACTATTATATTATGCTTGAATGTATTTTCTTTTGTGATTCTATCAGACATTCTTGCTACAATTTACTGGACTCGATGATCTTAAAGGTAATTTCTAACTTAAAGACTTCTATGAGCCTCTGTTTGTGTATGAATCCATATGCACATGTGTATATATATGTATACATTAAAACATTAAACGAGCATGTCATTAGTGGTGAATTTTTACATTAATTAGTTTTCAGTCTTAATATTTATCTGGAAATGCTCGATTCTTTCTAAGCAAGTCTTTTGCATTAGCAGTAAAATTCATGAAATAGTGACTGAGAAGCATGGGTACTCAAATCTTTACTTATCTCCAGACATTGTTTGTTCTCAAGTAGTAAAAAGATGAGTGATAAGAATGACAGTTGTGTAGGACTAGTCAGGCTGGAAAGGCTGGGGTCCTTATTCAGGAACTTTTGGAGGGCTGAGCTTTAAATATGTGACAGCTGTCTGTATGGCTCCAGGGTGCAGTCATGTAGAATTTACATAAGCATTGTAAATTTTGCAGTAAATGAGCTTCCATACTTACACTCCAGAAATGGTCTTCATTTGAAATCAAATCAAGGGTTGAAATACAGTTGAATTTGAATACTCAAATGGCATCAGAAAAATAAACCAATTAACAAAATCTCAGAATATTTTTTCAAAATTGTTTCAGTAAAATTTCATACTATGTATAAGTTATGAAAAAAAGTTAAAAAAAAGACAAGGAGGAAAAGAGTTAAAGCCTTTTTTTTATTCTCTGATATGCCCTACAAATTTTTCTTTTCAGAAAACACTATAAAATCTGTCTGGAATTAATTTAAATTATTTATTATAATTAGAAAAATGTGGGATGGGGGACAGAACCTGTCCTCTTTTCTGCATAAAAGAGACGTACACGTTCAATTTCAATTGTCAGTGATCAAGAATGGAATCAAAATAATTATTTCAATTTAATGATTTCCTCCAAAATTCAGAGCTGCTCTCATTTAAAATCAATAATAATGTTTCCAGGTTAACACTGTACTCATTTAATATACCAAGTCCCTAGGGGTAGAGGACATTTACATGGCAGCTCTTGAGTGATTTCACTTGCTAATTCTGCCAGTAAAATCAGATGATCTCCCAAATGGGGAGAACTAATTAAAAATTAGGTGTCTTCCTGACTTTTTCACTTAGAGTAAAACCCCAGAACTAGAATTTCACAGTCATTCTGTAGGGAGGATTTGTCAAATCTCTTTTCTTTAGGGCTGGAAAGCTTCTGGAAATGTAAAATTAATATCTTCAATTCATAGTTTAAATCTTCATTATATAAATAAGGGTTTTACACAAAGATAAAGAAAATTCCATGTGCTTATGTGTCTTAAGACTCTCTAGGAAACAGGTGAGTCAGAAAGACAGGAAGCAGAGAGATAAGCACTGTAGAACTGCTTCACATAGAACACTTCAGGGTTTTTTTAATATGTAGATATCTTTATGCAATGCATATCAAGCTGCACCTGACAGTAAGGGCTTAAACTTTTTGGCAGGTGCAGAGTATTTGACTGTTTAATTGACTTTATACATAATCTCTGTAGAAGGTGGCCTCCAATGCTATGAAAGCACTTTTTATTTCATGAGTTTGTTCAATACCTTGGCCTCAAGCTAATTCATACATGAAGTCCCAGCTGGAATCTAAATAAATGTAAAAAGAACCTGTCAGCCATTTATAGCTTCTCTAAGTCAAACATCAAAAAGTAAAGAAAGACAGGTATTATGATAGAAACAGAATAAAACCAACCTTTAGGAGCAAGAAAGGACACTTTGGAGAATTTCACGTCCTGCTTGCTTTGTTTTCATTTTCTTTGAGTTTGATATTCACAAAATTATAAGCAAGAAATTCATAAACAAGGTGATTACATATACTAAACCAGAAACATTGTACCAAGAATCTATTCAGTAGTTATGCTCCAATCAAATCCTAACAAGGATTTTTCCCTTTTCTTTTTTTAACATGTCTTACTTATAAAATACATATACGTAAAAACCATCTGATATAAAAAAATGTCATTTAGCCCTGCATTTGTCCAGCTCAATCTTATCCCTGAAAAACAGTCAAGATATCTCTCTCAAGTATTTGCAAAATAGTGACACTAGTAACCTTAACAATATACAGTTTTCTGTCCTGGCTTTAGCTCTGGCTGCTATTGCTTTGCTCTAAAACACCTTTTTGGACTGACTCAAAAGGTGAAAATTTATTGCTTTAAGGAAAGTTATGTGTTTGGAAGAAAAAGAAAAACAACCCACAACCCAATCCTTCCTTTTCAGATGAGGAAGTAGATAGTTTACAAGTGAATAAAAACAGTAAACCTGCCTACTACAAGGAAAAAGTCAATATTTCACAAATAGTAGAAACAATGAAAATCATCATCCACTAAGAAAGTCTTAAATCTTAGCAGCAAAGTGTGAGACTGAGCTCTGAAAAAAGTGGAGGAGGGAAGGAAAAAAGAGAGGAATGTTAAATGTTCATGTACTGGACCTAAGTGGCAAGTTTGGGTATCTGGAATCTGCTCTGAAAGGAGATCCTGAGGGTTCAGTGGAAGCTGCTGTAAATATCCCACTGCACCCCAAACTGCAGCCAGGCAGGGGAGCCCCATGTGCTCTGCTTCACTGCATTTAGGAAAGGGAGACACACCGGGGAGGAACACTTTGGAGGATGTCCTTGAGGAAACGTGCTGCAGAGAGGCAGCTGGGGAGCCACGTGGGAGTGGGCTCTTGTGGAGTCAGGTGGGACTGGGAGCTTGCTGAGACACCTGTGGAGGTGCTGGTGGAGGCACACAGGAACACAGACATTGTGAGGGAAGAGAGATTCCTGGGGTGAACAAGGAGAAGGTCCAACACAGGGCTGATGGGACGGCAGAGAAAGGCACGAAGGTGACACCCACAGGAGCCCACAGCCCAGCTCCAGGATCACACACCACACAGCTGTGACTGCTGCTGTGACCCATCTGACCTTCCTCCCCATCTACCCCTTGAGACAGCAACATTATGTAACTTTTAAAAGGGCACGTGTGTCTGAGATTAAAGTGGTTTTTATCTGCCAATGTCATCTCAAACAGTTCAGGAGATTTGATTCCATAACTCAGTTGACACTATGGCTTTTCATTAGCAGATGGCATGTAGTTATCAACACCACCATCACTGTCATGTAACTTCTGAAAGGAAGAAAAAACCCAACCCAAACTAAACCAGAACATGTAGGGGTGCAGATTCAATTGTTTGGGTAGGATTTGCAATGGGATTTTTTTGAGCAATCCTATTCTCAGTGTATAATTCTGTCCCTTCAGATGTAGAAATCAAAGAACATTCTGACTGGAAAGCAGAGTGGAAAGAAAAAGGTCTGATAAACCATATTAACAAATTGCAAATTTCTTTCACTCCAATACAGACATCGAACAAAATGCATCTCAAAATGGCATTCAAAATTACTCTTAGAATAACAAAATGCTAAATATTTAACATATCCTATCTAACAGCAGTATTTTAATATGAGTTACTGCAGGGGAGTTGATTAATATTTCTTTTGACACTAGTCCATAGCTAAAGGCATGCCAGTGTAACACAGAAAAAAAATAAAAAGTTACATGTCTTATTTAATTTACTGGTGTTCTGTGAATCTGAAGTACTTGATTTTATGAGCTCTTTTAATCTACATTATCTTTTACAGAACTTCAGTGGTAACAGAATAGGGTGGAAAATCAATGTACCCTACCTAAAATATTTTCCAAGAAAATGGATTATTTTGATTTTAAAAAATGTTATTATATATAAAACCCTGGTAGCTACATTATTTATTTATTATTTAAAAAAAATAATAATATATTATAAAAGAACTGGATCTTTTATGTATTTTAAATATTTGAAACAATGTAAATCTATTTGTCAGCTTTACTCAAAAACAGCAGAAAGTATTTACCAACATATCACAAAAAATATTTTACTAAAGAGAATTTGTATTCATTTTAAGTTCTTATGAGTGTTTGGTGAACCATTTTATAAGATTTACAAAAATAAAATTAATAACTTTATAAGTGTCATTTTACTCCAGTAAAAACTCCAGTTCTAGAGCATTCTTAACATTTTAAATTTATTTCAGCAAGTTTTAAGGACATGACTCAACACTCATAAAATGCTTTTGAAAATTAGAAAAGTGATGAATAGCAACAAACAGATGCCCACTCATCCATTTTTAAACATTTAATATCTGGACTTTTCTGGAAAAAAATTTAACACAGGCCCCAGGCTGAATAACAGTACATAATGATGTTTCTTCTTTATCAGCTACGTGTTAAAAGAGTCTGCCTGCAAAATAGATTTTATTTGCCAGCTCTCAGCTATTCCATATCAGATGGTATCATGGACTGCTGCTTTACCCCATAAAAAGGGGAGTGGAATGGAAGTCAAGGCAGCAGTCAGGATGCTTTGTTCTTTAAACACCCTGTAGTCTGTTTATCCTAGCAATGTTCTTCTTGAAGAGACTCTCTGCTTGATCTTGTATTTATCGAATCCATTAGGAAGGATTACACTGAATCTATCCTGCATAAACTTCCATATCTGCGTGAATGAGAGCAGAGATTAATTCAAATGTGACTTTTTAACTCATGCTCTCTAGTTCATAATTGTAAAATTAGTGGTGGAAGTGACTTAGAATCATAGTTCTGTATCCTCAGGCAGAGTAGTGAAATAAATGAATGGAAGTCATATGCTTCTTAGACATGCCACGTAACAGATGTAACACTGGGAGAGACAGTGCAGAAATTGGAAAGAAAATAAGGTTACATTTAGGGAAGATACTATAATAATGTTAGACTTCTAGTTTTATATCTACTAATGTTTATTATTTCTCTGTTGTTTCACATTAATAAAACAGAATAGTATCAGTCAATGATTCTATCTCTTTTTAACTCTTTCTACCCTTATTTTTTTGGAGACATCATTAATACATAACAAGACCTGAATATTATATAAGGGAATAATGAGATGAACTTCCAAAAGACAGTAATAAAAATGTGATAAAATTTAGTGGGGTCAAGTGTACAGGAACTTATACAGTGAGTTTCTACTAGATTAACTCAAAGCTAATCAGCAGAATATTACTTCCATGACCATCTCTGTACTCTGCCAAATTAATACAGATGTGGTAAAAATGAAGAGAAAGTGTAAAAAGTGTCCTGCTACTCCCAGTAGATATCAGAATTATAATACAGAGGTTTAGAAAAGGGAATAGAGCAGAATACTCTGTTTCAGTTGAAATGTCTCTGCAGCAGTCATCCAGTCCAAGTCCCTGACTACTACTTCTGAACAAAAGTTATTAAAGGCATTGTTTAAGTGCTTCTTAAACACTGACACTCTTGGGGCTTCAATCACCCCTCTAGGAAGCCTGTCCCAGTGCTTGACCACTCTCTTGGTAAAGAAATGTGTTCTGTCACTAGATACCATGGAGAAGAGCCCAGCACCTCCCTCTCAGGAAGCTGTAAGGAGCAATGAGGTCACTCCTCAGCCTCCTTTTCTCTGAACTCTACAAACAAACTACTTCTCAGCTACTTCTCAGAGGAAATTTCTTCCAACTCCTCTGGATGCATTGGACTACCTTAACACTGTGTGGCCCAGAACTGCACAGAGCAGTGAGGCTGTGCACACAGGGTGAGGCCGCAGCAATGCTGAATACGGGATGATAGATAATCACCCCTTTTGACTGGCTGGTTATGCTTTGCCTGATGCACCTCAGGATGTGTTTTGTCATCTTGGCTGCCAGCACACACTGCTGACTCCTATTAAGCCTGCTGTTAATTGCCCCCTCCAGATCTCTATATACAGGGTTGCTTTAAAGCCAATCTTATTCCTAATGTATACTTGTGTTCAGACAGATGACTTGACTGGAGACTATAAAAGTAATGCTGAGGAGTAGCAGCTACAAGGGCTACTAGCACTAAAAATAGATAAAATGAAGTTTGAAAAGACAGTACTAAAAGCTAGAGCATAAAAATAAGAGTTATTAAAGGTAGGGGATAAATGTTGGTGCAGGAACAAATGGGCATTAAATTACTATGAATAAAGTTAACATCTAAATTTGAACTTTCAGGTAGAAGATTTGCTGAAAAAAAATTGCTTCTTTTATATTGTCACTTATTTCAGTGTAAAAGGTCATCTTGAGTGCCTTCACATGGCACATACAGGACAACCAGCTGATCACACTAAGGCATCATGGCTTTACAAAACGCAACCTGACCAACCTGATCTCCTTCCATGACAAGGTGACCAATAGTAACATGGTAGTCAAGGGCTGTCTGGAGACAGTGACTCAGACATCTTGTTGGTATGCAGATATGACTACAGGTCAGACACAAATAGTGGACAGCTCAGGACCCATTGAGCCTTCCTGCACAACCATGGGCTGCATACCAGGATCTCACTTTTAGTAGGGATGGCTCTCAAGGTTGCTTCATGAGGCTGAGATTCCTTGCCACAACAGATTCTTGGTAAGAGATTAATAGCATGATAAACTTTGAAATCTTAGCTGAATTTCATAAAGGAATGATTTTTGCACCTCTAATCCTTCAGACATAAGCCATTGAACAAGTTAGGGACTAGGGTTGAATCCAGCCATACCTAGATCACTCTCTGAGAAGGAATTTAAAAAGCAAAAGGTTCCTTCCAAAACCTCTTGATTTAATGAGAGGGTCTTGCTGATAGTTTTGTCTGATCTTATGTATTAGGTAATCAAGTGTACCTTGTCATCAAATCTTGTTAAACTTCTGTCTCATTTACCATTAAAGTTGTTCAACTCATTGTTTTATATCAATAAAGTATATTGCTGCTTTGCTCTAATGAGTGAAGTTTATCACTCATTCTGTGAGAACCCCTCAATACAAGAAAGGCACTGAGGTGCCAAAGCATGTGAAGAGGACAACAAAGCTGGTGAAGTGGCTGGAGTGAAATAAGGAGCATCTAAAGCAATTTCACTTGTTTCACCTGAAGAAAAGGACATACAGGGGACATCTGATTGTCCTCTATAGTTATCTAAAAGGAGGATCTAATGAGGTGGAGATCAGTCCTTTCTCCCAAATAACAAGTGATAACAAGATGAAATGACCTCAAGCTGGACTTGGGGAAATTCAAATTTAATATTAGGAAATATTTATTCATCAAACATATTGTCAAGCATTGAAACAAGATGCCCAGGTTTATTACAACATCTGACTCCATATTTATAGTATTTCCACACAGACCAGGGATTGGAGGAGAAGGTTAACTCCTCTCCCATCCCATTGGTGAAGACAACTGTCTATCAGTAGTTTTTTCACACCAAGAGAAAGTATGTAAACAACCTTGTTTTAACATAAACATGCTTGTAATTATAACATCCGTGTGTGAAAAAGAACTACGAACTATGAAAAACAACAAGTTGTAAAGTGCACCAGAAAACTGAGGAAATCAGGGCAACACCCAGGGAAGTGGTTGAGTGACCAGCCCTGGAGGTATGTAAAAGATGTGCTGCTTAGGGACATGATTTAGTGATGGACTTCACAGTGCTGTAAGTGATTGGACTTTGACCATAAAGAGCTTTTCCACCTAAAGAATTCTATGATTCTAACTACAGACCTATACTTAAATACCTTAAGACAACTGAAAATAATTTATTGCTGATAAAAGCATTGTGCATTTTTTCAATGATAGAAAGAAAAGACAAAGACAAACTGGAAATCAATCACTCCAAAAATCTAAAGCATAAACAAAAATCCAAAACAACGCAAAAGAGACAAAATGAAGTTTAGCTTTGTATTTTGTTTGTATTTTTTATCTGAATGGTGAAACAAGTCTGCTAATCACAGCGATATAAATATGAAATCTCTCATGAAGGATAGGGTTGCATCATAACAAAAAAAGTTTGTGTTAGTTGAAGCTATTATTTCAGAAGTTCAATTTCATTCTTGATCTATGGACTAAAATAAAGGAGATTAAAAAAATCAGTAGATTAGAAGGGTAATACACATTCCGGTATTTGATACCTGCATGCAACTTTGCTGGAAAAGTTTAGGAGGAAATTTGGCTGTGCTACTTGATTACTATTCAGTTTTCTAATTCCATGTGGGCTTTATTTGCACAACTTTATAACAGGCTTAGTAATACAGCACACCAGTAACCTTAGATAATTTATACACTATTGAAGTCTTACTGTAAAATATTGACTGTAACAAGCTCATCCCAGTGTATTTATTTCAGAATATGAATTATTGATATCATTAATTATATTATCAAAAATTTATGTTTCAAAAGTTGAAATAACTTTTTCTCATGTGTCATATATTCATGGGATATTGTATTTGTTTACTTAATACTTCACATAACTTACATTAAAAATGAATTCATTTTTTAAATCCTAAAATTAAAAAAAAGGTCTAGTAAAAAAATAGAAGATTAAAAAGAATAAGTCCTTCATTCTCAGAAAGAATGACAATAATAAGGAAAAAAAATTGAATGTTCACTATAAAACCAATCAGCAAATACAAAGATAAACAAATAATGATGTCAGTTAACAACAAATAAACCTAAATGAAGAAAGGCTAAAAGTATCTTAAGCTACCTGGGTAAGATTTATTTTTACCTAGAAGCACACCTGGAAAAATATATATGGCTCAAATAAAAGGGAAATTTGGGGGTTATACAAAGACTGAGTTAGCATCTTACTGATTGCATGCCAGGCTTTGTCCAGTGATATTTCCTTAGTACCCAGTGCTGACTCTGATAATGTACTTTATCAGAGAACACTTTTTCAGAAGTGCTTAATTATTGCACAGAAAAGAAAGAGAGAAAAAAGAGAGAAAGAAAGAGAGAAAGAGAGAGAGAAAGAAAGAGAGAAAGGGAAAAAGAGAGAGAGAGAAAGAGAGAAAGGACAAGGAAGAAAATTAAAAAAGAAAAAAGAAATGAACAAGACTGAATATTGAGATCCTTGCATTGAGTAACACTACATGGGGAATCTCAAACAAGATGCTCGGTCATTGTGCAGTAGTTGCACCAGCAGCCTCACCTGCATCCTCCAGCAATGCCTCCAGCCCTGCTCTGCTTGCCTAGATCAGGGGCTGTGGGATTGGCCCTGTCCATGACAGCCCATGGCCTGTGCTGGGGTCACCCAGGGCTCCAGCTCAGCTCAGGGAGCAGCCCTGCTCTTTGCTGCTCCCTGTCCATGAGCACATGACCAGGATGTGCACGATCCAATCCTTTCTGCACATGTGAAACCTCTCCTGCTTGTCATCGGTATGCACAAGAGAGTGTCACACCATGACCATTTCTGTAACTGCATGAACACTTCACAGTGACTGTTTACAGGGGTCTTATTTTCTTATTTACTCAAGGTTGGTCAGTTCTGTGCAGGAACCATCTGGAGTTTCTGGAAAGGTCAGGTTTTTCACCCAACGTGTTAGTCAATACTTTGCACATACGGACTGCTACAGATGACATATTTCACCTGGGAAAATCTTAGGGACAGTTTGAAATTCTGACCTGGAGAGGTCCTCTGCAAATTAGTCAAAGGTTTTTGTGGGAAGATGACTAAGATTTCAGTAATAAACTTCCCTCTAGTCAGTCCATTATCTCAACTATGCAGATAGCTTCACAGGGAATTTCTGGACCACACCAAGAACTAATGACTTAAGTGCATTGGGTGTGCACAAAAGCTCAGAACTCATACCCTGTTATACAGCAATTATAGTTGAAGAACAAATTTGAGTCTAACTTGCAAATTATATGTCATACCTTTTCACAAACAAGAGAGAAACTAACAAATGAAGTCTTCTGGTGGTGCTGTGGACATGAGAATAGCAGAATCATAACATCTTAACTGTTATCATTTGAATATATTGCATATATAAGGGAATATATCTCCTCACTGTACCTGAAAATAAGATTGGATATACTGAAGAAAAAAATAAGAGAAACACCTACCTGCCTTGAGGCTTCCAGGTCTGCAATGACAAGGCCTGCTTTGACCAAAAGCTGAAAAAACATTTCATCTACAACATCTATAGAGGACAGACCTCTGAAATAAATCTCCTGGTTCCCTATTGCAGGGCATTCTCAGTCATCCTCATTAACATAAAACTTGATATAAAATTACACTAATATAATTTGTAGTTGTCCATCTTAAAAAAGACCCCTAAGCCCTGAAATCCATTGAGTTATTACCACCTCTTCAGATTTACAATGGCAATATGCACAGTAATGGTTTTGTTTTAAACAGAAATCATTTGAAGTACATTATTCAGCAACATGAATTCAATCGTATAAATATTTAAAGATGGGCATTTATTACAGGTATGAGTTAATGAGCATAGTATAATTAAGGACCCTTTGTTTAATTACATATTTAGATGCTAGACAATATCTTGCTTCCCAACTGAACTCCTGAAACATATACACACAATTTTAATTTTAAACTTAGAAGCACTTCTCCCAATAGATTAGTTTTAAATGTCAGTGTTCCAGACTCTAGCCAAATGCAGCAAATGAAAATGTGATAATAAGAGATGTGATGGCTGTACAGCATCTATAATGCATTAATTGACATCACCTTATAACATTTCTTACATGGAGTATCTAAGTAGGACTCAGAGACTTTGCAGCTCCTCTCAGATGCTAATTGTTAAACTCAAAAGGAGTATTTTCCCTGTTATTTTTTCCCCAGGATTCTTTTCCTTAAAGGTTCCATAGTACATCAACCATATTTTTGTGATTTTGCAAAATACTCTTCTCACCTACATTGTAGAAAATTTGAGAGACTACAGGGTGATCCTTTGGCTCACAATGACCACTACTACTTCCACATTAGTTGTTGTTGGGGTGTGATTCAGTTATCTAAAAATAGAGATTTCAGTTTAGGCTAGTGCCTTTTCAAAACTGCATTTAATCATGAGATAGCTGCCTAAAGACAGACATCCTACTTCCCTATTTACACAATGGAAGATATGGATAGACAGCTTTCAGCTGGAGTGATTCAGGTGACTCAGCTTTATCAAGTTGGCAATACAACAACAGGAAAGAAAAGTGCTGCAGGGCATCGCACTAAAACCTCCTCCTCCTACTCATTCTCCCCACATTTCTCCTCAGTCTAGCTCTTTCTTCAAATCCTTCATTACCCTGCTTTTTAAAAAAACCAACCTTGGAGATTTATTTTTCTTTCTCTGCTAGCAAGACCTCTTTCCCCTAACTCCAAGCAAACTATCTAGAAAGTAGAAGATTCAATTTTCATGGACAAAAAGCTGTTGCCTCTCTAAGACAATTCTGACAGAAGTCACAGCTTCCAGTCTCACAGAAGCAGAAAGTTTGCAAAACCCAGCACACCTGGACACCATGGTTGCCATCTGTCACAGCTAAAACCAATTAGAGTTTGATCATGCAGATATCACATATGTTCAGCCAATAGATATTGCAGTAGCTATATGTACTACAGTGTGATGATTTACATGCTTAACTTCTTACTCTAAGAGTCCACAAATGCTAGCAGCTGAAAATTGCTCTGTCATGGTGCAGCATGTAGGATGGCAGTATTTTCCTACTTTTGCCATGCAAGGTGGAAGAAGACCTAAATATAAGACACTGACTGGGAGGGAGGGGCTAACTAGGGATAGATGGGATTGTCAAAGGAAAACATATAAAAAGTATTCTGAGTAGGCCTGAGAAGATATACAGACAGATTCCTCCTTCACTGTTATCACATTGTATATAGGATAAGAATACAGGAGTCAGAAGTACTGCATACAATAATGCCTTCACAGAGAGCACATATTGCAAGAATTCAGAACTGACACACTTCTACAAGGGCACAATCTCTTCACAGACCTGACAGCAATGCCTGACCTTTCTTGTAGTGTGTCAGCATTCATCTGACCAGGTAAACTGCTCAAGTTCCATGGATAATCAGCAATATGGACCAAGGTCCCAGCAGCACATCATTGTGGATGGCTGCCCGCAAGCCACCAGAAGCCAGCACTGATTCATCTACCTAAGCAAGAAATGTTTGCTTCAGGCTGTCAGCACCATGGGTCCTCCATCATCAGCCCAAGTTTACATGACTTCACTTTCTCTTGCAGCAAAACCAGACAAAATATATAGCAACACAAGTTACAGGTTTATTTAAACAGAGAAGTCAGAGGCTCAGACACAAGACTAAGAAATCAAACTGTCACTGACATAAATTCCAATTTATGCCTTTTCTTTCAGTAGCTATTAGAATTGAGTCTATATCCCTCCAACACATGGAATACCTAAGAAATAATTTTTTAAAAAGGGTTTATGAGAGATTTAATATTTCTATAGCTTTAATCCTCCTGCTCACAATCCTTTCCATGCCATTAGTCTAAATTTTTGGAGTCTGATCATTCAAGAGAATTGTGTCTTGTTCTGATAACTGCCTTCAGTTGCCAAATTCAATCTTGTACAATATAAAAAAGGAGAAATTTTCAAATTAAATTTCTTTACACTATAAGTGAGTACGCTGAAAGGACATCTGAGATAAGAACTGTGGGAGTCATGTACTGAGAGGGAAGTTTTTGAAGCTGGATTGGAGCTCTGTGTGCTTTATAAATGTTCATTCAAGGATCCATTCCCATGCCTGTAAAAAGCTGTACTTCAAAGCATTAAGACTGTAGTTGAATGCATAAGCAAACTACACATGGCCTTTATCACAAGGCAGTCAGAGAGGTACAACATTTTATATTTGTTTGGAAGCAGCTGATTTTACACTGTATTGGGTAAGTTACTTCTGTTGGTTCTATTGCTAGACTCCAAGTAAGTATAAATCAACATAAAGAGATAATTTTGGTAATATTCTATGGCACAATACAGTAGCTATATCCAGATATATATGCTTGAAGAAAATTATGCAAGATTTTCTACAAATTCAGCCTATGATATAATTAAAGTTAAAACAAGTTAAAAGTATCTTTAATTTCCAGCCACTGGTAAATACCTGTATACAGTTTCCAGAACTCCACGGCTCTTATGGAACTTGCACCAATGAGAAAAAAAAATCTGGACAAAATAAAAATGAGCCCATTATTATCTCTCAAAAATTTCCTTTCTATAAAGCATACAGTAGTAACTAAATAGCTCACCAGGAAGTTTGAGGGAAGAGTGAATGGATTTCTGCATTTACATCCTTCACTCTACAACTGTCACAAATTCTTTTCTCTCTTTTTTTTTTCTTTTTTTTTTCTTTTTTTTTTAACTTTTTTTTTAATTCATTCATTCCTGGCATCATCATAAGCTGCAGAGATTCACAAACCTCAATGACATATTTGGTCTTCTATTAATAATCAGTGAAAAAATGAAAAGCCATGAAAAAATTCACAGAAATAAGTTTAATATTTGGATCCCTTTATATTCAGATTTTTCTTTCAGATATCTCTCCTGTTCCTTGATTATCTGTTTTTCCTTTGTAGAGCCTTTTGCCAATCTGTACGCAGGGATTGATACCAGAGGAAGGTTGCTAAGCAACTTAAAATGAAAATCATATAGTGGACCATCAGGCATTTCTAATGAAGCCTTCTTGAGCCATACCTACATCTTCACACCTCACAAGTAAGCCTGGGATTATGAACGGGTGTAACAGATAGGAAGTGGTTTCCAATTAGAATACCCGAGTGTATAGAGAAGCAGCATGCCAGAAGGAAAGCGATTAATGAGAGCAAGATACACACTGAATATTCAAGGGCATCAGGCTGAGAAATCATGGAATGACCAGCTAGAGAGGTTTATTGACTGCACAGTTGTGCCAGCTGCCTAAGCTTGTAAGTTAAAGAGTTGATGGAATGGTAAACATCAATAGTGAAGCCTTCGGTTGCATTGATATTATTAAATAAAGCTCCTGGAAATGCCCCTGGACACTATTTCATATCCTGTTAGTCTGCTGGAATGGTCCCTGTAAAGCTTGTGCCAGTGACAGTCTCCTAAAGCATTTCTTAGGACAGTATGGGAGTTAACACTGAGTATGGATGACCCTCAAATTGCAGTGTGGAAGTATTCATGATGTCCTGTAGCATAAGGGAGTTTAATAGTTTAATAGTATGAATGCAGGTTTTTCCACAGACTTGCCCTCAGCAATAGACAAAACTTTGATTCATACTAATTTGTTAGCATAGGCTGAGCTTGATAGGATTCAGCTGTGCTTTTTCAACCATGACAAATTTCTTGTTCTCTGTGCCCTGGTACTTTACCCAAATGTTCTGATTTGCATTTTTATACTTTCTTATGTGACATTCAGAAACTTTTGATCAAAACTAGAATCTGTAGTTTTCTGAGAATCATTTTCTGAGTACAAGTGATACATATATGCAGTTTACCAGACTGTCTATATCTGCTGCTTTACGATATAAAGATGGTTATTTGAATAATTCACCACCTGAATTTAAATTATTGACGAAGTCTTATTACTCAGTTATATTGTTCTGTGTATTTCCTTCTCTTTGCCATGTTACTTTGGCAATTATGAGCGTGCACAATGGCTATTGTGTTCCTGTGGTGAGACATCAAATGTGCAGGCTCTTATAATTTTGTCACTGATTAAATAATACATAATCCCTGCAGGAAACTTGCAGGATGTCTCTCATTGTCACTGCTTCTGTTTAGTTTCCTTACTCTTTTAAATCTTTCCCTGTCTTCCTACTCACACTGAGTAACCAATTTCTGATTTTCTTTCCTATCTGGCTTTACCAATCATTCTCTGAATTAGATGAATTTAATTAAGCCATGCAAAGTTAAATAATTGCAACAGGATGAGTGCTAAATTAAAAAACCTAATATATTTGGGGGGGTTTTATTCACTAAAGAGATAAAAGATGCGTCTTCAGATCTTCCTATGTGAAGAATATCTTGTGAATATCTTGAAAAATATCTGTGTGCAGGTATTTTGCACATAGTTAATGCTATAGTCATTGCTTTGGCAAATTTTGCAGAACTGCAGCATTGTGTGTTTTGCATTTTATAGGGAGGGGTTTCTAGGTGTTGAGAGTGGGCTTCATCTCACTTAACTTTAGACATCTGAAATTCATCTAGGTTCCCTAAATAGTCCATAGAAATACAAATACTTGCACAGAACAGAAGGTGAGATTGATCCTACCATGTGTCTTTAAAAGGGGTATCTATGTGTGAAACAGATCAGTCAGAATTCTGTTCAGTACAGTCAATAAAATTTAGAGAGTAGATAATTTTATTCTGTAATATATACCCACAGAGGCTGAAGGTGTCTCCATGCTCCAGTGCCTACCAGTCTTCTCAATTATTCCAATCCTTGAGTTGAATCCTAGCAGAAAAAAGTTTTCTCAAGGTGACCTTTACCAAAAAGAATCAATGTTAGGTGGAACAAATCAATTACTTTTCTGTCAATTTAATATAAAGGGACCCTAAAGATTAAATACATTTACTTCAGTGAGAGAAATCATACTTTTTGTAGATGGCATGAATTGCACAGTATTGACAGTAGAAAGGCATGCAAATAAATTAAGAAAAAGCAAAAAAGCATGCAATACAGTAAGCAGAGCATAAAACCAGTAAAAAAAATATTTTCTTTATAAGTAAGATGACTCTGAGATTTATGTATAGTCCTTATAGTCCTGTGAGTTTTTCATTCACATTTAAAATATGAAAGAGGATAAGATTTTGATATAAAGAATTAATGGCTTTAAAGAGTATTGCTTTAGAGACATGTACCCTGTGGATACATGTTTAACCACCTTTTAGCTTCCCATCGGCAATTTTTGCATTTTTAATAGCCTTTAAAATCTATAATTTAATACTTATTGGATAAATATTTTTTTTTTTACTAATACTTGCATAAGATTTTTTTTTTTTGAACACTGGCAAAAATTTCCAGAAATGTTTAAATTGACTGCTCTGTCATTTGTACAATATTTTAAAGCATTTATGGTGTTGTCTATAGAAGACAAACCCACTAAATAAAAGAATATTGTCATTATACTTCACTCTTTCCCCCACCATTGATCAAAGATCATTTTGTATTATTTCATCAAACCAGAGATTCTCATCAGACTTTTGAAAGCAACATGCTCATGTGTTTATTTAACTCCCCTTGTTTAAAGGGGAATTACCCTACTGTTAGAATCTAGACTTGAAAAAATGAGTGCATCTCCTCATCTATTATCTAGTTCTTCGGGGTAAATTAATTTGTAATGCTCTGATTTTGGTTTCCAGTATTCTTCAGAAAAGTCGAAATATTTAGAAAAAAATTGCCACATTTAAAAAGAAATGTAGAGAATTTTGCTGTAAATAAATGGCTAGTCCCAGGTACCTAGAAACAAAAGTGTACAGTGATTACTTGGTCACATCTGAAAAAAGTGAGACTTTTAATTTCAGTGAATTCTTCCCTAGTATTTTATGTTATAGCGTCCTATGGAAACCTAATATTCTGAAACACCATTCTCTTTAATAGGATTTCCACCAAATCAAAGCATATTTAGAGCTATGAAAATAAAAATGTCCAGCTAGTAACTTGTACTTATATGTCAAGGTTGAAATGGGCCCTTCCATGAAATAGTTTATTTTTCAAAAACAGGTATTAAAGATGTGTTTATAGATAGTTGTTTCATATTGCATTCTAGGCACTAGAATTCTATAAAAACTTATATAAATTTTATATATTTCCCAAATCAAAACCTAAATATCTCCTGATAGAGTTAATTAACATAATAAGTAATAAATATACCTTGTCTTAGAAACAAAATAAAAAAATAGAAAAAACCCAAAACCACAAACAAAAAAAACCCCAGAAAACCCTAGAAACACAAACTCAAAACAAACTACCAAATGAAACATTTTATTCAGTTGCTACTTTTTCACTTATCATCCACAATGGAAAGGTAGCTATTGGCAGTTTAAGGAGTAGAAAGTATCCAAGTCTGTTTGAAACTATATTGCTTCTGAAAATATTTTGGCCTGTATATTGTTTCTAATATGATTTTCTGTTCTAAATAGCAGCACTTTCTTCTATGAGTTGTAATAAAAAATATTACTTTTACTTATTTCTATGCTATGGTTTTAAGCAACTTAAATTGTGCAATATGGTTTGGTTACAGAAATAAAATATACATATTTATATATGTATGTGTGTGTGTTCATCATTGTAGAAATCAAGAAATCAGGTCAGTTTATTTTAGTTTGTTTAATTTGTTTATTAGACTTTTTTCATGTGCTCCAAATTTCACTGCTTTGTTTTGGCAATAACATTTAAAACATATTGCTGAAGAATCAATCCTCAAAATCAATTTCTAACAATTTATTTTGAAAAGTAAAGAACTTAATTTTCACAGAGTCTAAACATCCAATATTAAATAACTAAATTTTCCCACTAAAATTCAAGTTTTAAAAGGGAAAAATAAGAACAGTATGGAGAACAATATTTAATGTATATAATTCAGAGGATGTATTGGATATTGTGATAGGTGACCTTACTGTTTCTGATGAAAACATTTTAGATTTTCCAAAGGAAAAGGGAAGAAGGATGGTGGGAAAACCACTTACCTTTAAGGAACTGATAGGCAAGTTTCTTTAGTCACTACTTAGTGCCTCTGCAGTAGCATAAGTTCTCCATACTCTAAAAGAAAATAGAAGAAATGGAAAGATCTGGAGATGGTGATTTAGGTTAAAATGAGCTTCCAGCTCAATAGAGTTCTGCCAGATGAGGACAAAGAATTGTAGTGATGTGCTGCAGCCCAGTGTCTGCTCTCTTCAGTTTTCAGCCTTTTAATAGATCGTAATTTTTACCTGAATTTATGGTGCATGCTTTTCATAGATGTTGCATATGCTGTAATTTGCATATTTATAATAATGGCTATTTACTTATTTTGTGAGCTAGAAATTACGGACCGGGCACTACATATGCTCAACATATTTTTTCCCAGCAAATTACTTTAAATTATACTATGGTTCATATATTTTAGCAACTTACAAGTACTAATCCAGAAGGCCTGATAGGAACTTTGATACACTGCTGATTATTTAAGTGCTTCTTGTGAAAACTGCTGGAGTTAAACTAAGTGCAATGAAAGATATTTATTTTCAGCTTTTCTGATAGTATTTATACTTGGCAGGAGCACTGCAATATGATCTTGAAAGAATATACATGACATATTTGCACTATTACCTTTTAATTAAAACCAGCTTGCAATTTCATTTATTGCTCATATAATTTCTATTATGATTGATGTCCTGATTTTCAAGAGGGTAAATTTATGATTTGTCCGTTCAAAAGTATGTGTAATTTAATCAAGTGTGTATTTATTACACACCTCTTACAAACAAAGCCTCTATTGGACATTTTTATGGGGCTGAGGAATCAATATATATTTATTTCACTGCATTTGTAGTGATTATGCTTCCAGTATCAACCTCCAGAAAGCCAACAAATGAAAAAACATTCAAGTTCTTTTTTCAGATGAAATCTGATCAAACGGCGTTTTTAGTAATAACACTTAAGAGTTTTCTGAGTTCATCAAACCAAGTCATGGTAAGGTATTGAGTGGGTTATTTCGGAGTGGGTTTCTCACCATGTTGTTGCCTATATTCCACTTCTCATAAGCCTCTTGTAAAGCAAATGAGCGTAGGTAACTTTCCATAGTAGATTTCTTATCTCATTAGCAGTCAAAAACAGAAAAAAAAGTATTATTATATTAAATTTAACTATGTTTGTATAAGAATGACATTTGTAAAAACATTGACTCTGATAAAAGAAAATCTATTTTCAAGGTTATAATTACAACTTACCTATATGGATTGGTATTATTATATTGAATATTTAGAATATTATATTTTCATCTGTATAAATCAATTTCCTTATTTTGGAAATATTTTTGTTATCCAAAGTAGTAACTTTCAATATGTATTTTCAGACGGTATGTTCTGCAAAAAATTAAGATCATAACCTGTATCACAGAAATACAAAGAAAATCCATTAAAACTGCCCATTACATATTTGTAATTTTGTATTTTTGAATTTTCAATATATAAGTCTAATTCTCACATTAAAATCACTTTTAAATGCTCTTCTTCACACAATTTTATTTATCTTTTTTTATGCTTCAAAATGATATTTATGGGAGAGCCAGTTACTGTAACTTCTTCACAGTTT
>VZTB01017175.1:0-14693 GCA_013397245.1 Thryothorus ludovicianus | reverse complement strand
AAGGAAGGAAGGAAGGAAGGAAGGAAGGAAGGAAGGAAGGAAGGAAGGAAGGAAGAATTCCCAAAGGACAGAACTCTTAAAAGTTATAAAACTCTTGTATGTATGATATTTAAGTATCAGGACTGTGACTAGAAATAGTAATGCTGAATTGAACATCTATGAGAGACTTAAACAGTTATACACATTGGATTGTGGTGTCTCAGAATCAATACTGCCTGTTATTTCTATCTTAAACTGCTTACTGCTACAGCACAGTATGAATATTATCATAGAATAAGAAAATGGTTTAGGTTGGAAAGGACTTTAACGTTCACCTAAATCCACCCCCCATGTCATTGTCAGGGACATCTTCCACTAGACCTTGTTAAGCTCAAAGACCTTTCCAACTTGGCCTTGAACACTTCCAGTAATGGGTCACCCAAAACAATCCTCATGGCAAAGAATTTCTTCCCAATACCCAAACTAAACATATACTCTTCAGGTTTTAAAGCCATTAACCCTTTCCCATCACTACATGCCTTTGTATAGCCCTTCTCCCTGAAGGGCTGCTAGAATATCTCTCCAGAGTCTGCTCTTCTCCAGGCTGAGAAGATGCCTGGAGAATTGTGGCTGTATTACAGGCTCCCTGTGCTACACTGGGGGCTCAGACTATTATTCTTATTAGAATTGATTACTGTTCTTTGTGATACAGGTAATAAATAGTTGATTGATTTAATAAAGGCACACTTGAAATTACAAAAGCTAAATTTCAAAGCAAAATTAATTTGAGAAAGAATCCTAAACTTGTGGCTAGTTACCCCACCCTGTAAATTTATTGTAAATGACATTCCTTGCAAATGTAATGATCCATGAACCAAAGCCAAAGCGATGTACACTACTTAAGAGAGGTGTTATTCTTGCTTACTGGAATATGTTATTATGGTTACAAAACAATATCCTGAACATTAAAAACAATGGGATTATATAATGATATAATGAAGTGCTTTTGTTAAAAGTAGAATTCATTTTAAGAAAATGAGTTTGGGGGCTAGCACAGCAAGATCTCAGAAATACAGTGCTAGCTTAGTTCTCCGGTTCAGAGACAAGTGAAGCAATTCTGGAGTGTCCTCCTGTGAAAATAGTCTACAGATCCTTCTGCACAACAGTTAACAACTAGTTTGCCATCCATGAGTAGTAGGGCAACTCAGGTTCGTAGCAGTGGTTTTGCTGCTGTGCCTGTTATAATAGACAGAAAAGAATGAAGAAAAATATTTTTTCCAACTAGTTTGTTTCAGTATTGGTACAAAGACAATTTTCCTGTCCTCAGGAGACAGCAAAAACTGTCAACAACTGGAATGTTTCCGAATTGTAAATTATCTGAATGACAAACATTTCTTTCCAAATAAAATTTAAAATGTAGGTCATAACTAAAAAACAGATAGAGCTATTTAAAGATGAATGTACTACACATACTAAAATATTGCCAGAGATAACTATTGTGTCCTAAGTCTGTTTAAAAGTCTAGAGTTCCTGGTAAAGAACTTGTACACAACTGAAGTACTTAAATTATATTCTTGTTTCAGACTAATTATACTCTTCATTCTCACCATCTCTACCAACTGATTTCCACAAGTCTTTAAAAAACATTAATTTTTTTTTTGTTCTATGTAAAAGAAAAAAAAAAAGTACAGTGACAAGAGTTATTTGCACTCCCTATTTTTCTATAAGGCCTGAACATCAAGCCTTAAGAACTATATTAAATTTTATTTCACATAAAACTAAATTTTAAGGGGTGGGGGGGGCGGTAGGGCAGAGAGAACAGGAATCTCAAACTGAAATATTTAGGCTTCTAATTCTTAGATTGTGTTCTTACTTACCCATGACAAAAATTGGAAAGAGAACAGATTAGAGTTAGCAGCTCTTTGACATTTGCACATATTCTTCCACTATAGAAGAGGTCAAGGATGGCTTTCTGATCCTCCCTCTACAAGCTGCAACTTCCTTCAAGGCACATCCACCTCCTGTGGCATGGAGCCCCTCATGGGCTGCAATGCAGGTATCTGTTCCTCCATGGTTCTCCAGGAGCTGCAGGGAGACAATCTGCTTCACTATGATGTTCTCCAGGGACTGCAGGGGATTCTCTGCACTGTCAACTGGACTACTTCCTCCGCCTTCTTTTCTCACCTTAGTATCATAGAGCTGCTTCTCATACTTTTTTCTCACTTGTCACTGCCTATTCATATGTTTTGCGCTTTTTAAAATATATTTTCACAGAGACTAACGGGCTCAGTTGCAAAAATGTGTCTTGCTAGAAAACCACATACTATACAAAACCATGATTTTTTATAAAAGTATAGTGGAAGTACAGTGGAAGTACAAATACACTGCTAAAGAACTGGAAAATTGACAATGCTTCATTGTATAATGTCCCCCTGTTTTGCCTTCTTTCTCCTTAAGATCTGAGAGGAATACTGGGCATAAAACCGTGCTGTTTCAAGGAAAAGATTTTTTGAGGATTATACACTGTGTGTTCAAATTTCTGTTGAGAAAAGGCACTTTGTCTTTTGTGATAAGTATCATTACCCAGTATATGCTACAGAATATCATTAGTGACAAATTCTGACCAACAATAGCCCATCAAAACCTAGTGAGACCAAGTAACATATCTTTAGTGGCCAGGATAGAACCATAGAATCATAGAATCAACTGAGTTGGAAGGAGCTCATCAAGATCATCAAGTCCAAGTCCTGGCCCTGCACAGGACCATCCTCAAGAATCACTCTATGTGCCTTAGATCATTATCCAAAAGCTTCTTGAACTCAGACAGGCATGATGCTGTGACGACTTGCTGGGGAGTCTTTTCCAGTGCCCAGCCATCCTCTGGATAAAAAGCTTTTTCCTGATATCTGACCTAAACCTCCCCTGACTTAGCCTTGTAGACCTCATTTGCATGCTTTCTAAGAGCCTCATGTCTTTTTTTGTTGTGGCACTCAAACCTGACCCCAGCACTGGAGGTGAGGCTGCCCCAGCTCAGAGCAGAGTGGGACAATCCCCTCCCTTGCTTGGCTGGTGATGCTGTGCCTGGTGTCCCCCAGGACAGGGCTGGCCCTCCTGGGTGCCAGGGCACTGCTGGCTTGCATTCACCAGGACCCCCAGGTCCCTTCCTGCAGTGCTTTGTTCCAGCCTCTCATTCCCCAGTCTTGCCTGGGGATTGAGGATTGNTGCAGTGCTTTGCTCCAGCCTCTCATTCCCCAGTCTATACACACACACCAGGATTTCCCTGTCCCAGGTGCTGAATCCAGCTCTTGCCCTTGCTGCACTTCATTTGGTTGGTGATTGCTCATCCTTCTTATTTGTCAAGATACCTCTGCAGGGCCTCTCTGCCCTCAAAGGAGTTAGCTAACAGATCCTTCAAATTTAGTTTCTTTGGCAAACTTACTTAATATTCCTCCAAGTCCTGTGTCCAAGTTGTTAAACAAGATGTTGAAGAGAACTGGCCCAAGGATGATACTGTCTTGCCAGTGAAACTAGCACTTCATACTTGTTCCTTAGTGCAGAAATCACAATAAATGCCTTCTTATTCATTTATTTTTATCCCTATGCAGATATCTTTGGTTGTATTCATGCTTTTTATCTCAACAGCAGCTGACTTGACATTTACACACACAGCAACGGCACACTTTTCCTACTGTTACTAGACTTAACAATTTTGCAATTTGTGAATCAGTGACCTTTGCAACTAAATTTAGACCTTCAACATTTTTCATAAAAACAGCAAAATGTCCTCAGAAGGAGAGAAAACTTTGATGCATACTCTGAAAGACTACAGAATATATGAAAATGGGTTAGCAGCACCATAATTTAAGCAAAGACTCTATATTTTAGCAGGGAAAAAATTTAAATAAGAGCTATTTTATACAGCAACATATTTGAGAAACAAAAAGACTAGGATCTTCCAAACTGCTCTCTGCAGTATAAACATACTCATACGAATATAGGAGATAAAATACGTGGTTTTGAAAGGCTATATCCTTGGTAAGCTAAATGGATCTCATCCTGTAGATGAAAGACCGAGGAGCTCAATGTGGAGATAGGGAGACACATCCAGATAACGAGATATAGAAAAGCATTTTTAGAGATAATTAAGGATTCTGATGGACTTGGCAGTTAGGTTAAATCTGCCACACTCATTCAGTTTGGGGGACTGAATTGTGAAAGAGTGCTAAACCATACCTGCTGCTATATAAAGTAAGAGACATCAATCCAAATTGTATGGTTATTGTGAACACTCTCATTCTTTATTGTAAAACATCTAATAAGATATTAAATAGTCTTAGTAACAAAATGAAATTAATCCATTATACCATCTTGGAATGGGAAAATATGTTCAAAATATTTTTTTCCTTGTGTTTTCTTTTTTTTTTTTTTTCTGTTGCGTAATGACTGAATCATAATTTCAACCATTCTGGAATGTTTTCAACAGATGAAATTACAGGCTCTTGCCCTTACATGCTTCATTACAGTTTTGTAATATACTCTACAGTCATTAAAGTTTTTGATCTCTTTTCCCAGAGACACCTTTTAAAGAACTACTTAACCCCTATAAATCATATTTTCTCTGGTTTCTCAAAGCTTTTTGAGAGTTTTTTTTTACTTTTCTTTTTTTCAATTGCAGCATTTCTAACGGCATCAGACCCAGTACAAGCAGAAGTTAAAAATAAATCTTATCTCAAAGAGACTGTTAAAATTAATGAAGTGCCAGTCTTAGTACTTGTGTGTTCCTAAATCCTTTTAATTTCAAGGTTGCCTTCCTGAATTCTAAGTTTAATTAGAAAACATTGTATTTATAAAACAGACCCAGTTCAATTGCTTCTTCAAATTCACCTTTATTTTATATGATTGTACTTAAAGAAACCTTGTTTAATTCAAACATTTAAAGTATAGATTTGACATCATATGTGACCCTTTCATCTGTCTGAACTGTATTTCCTTGTGTTTCTCAGTTGCTTCAAATAAGGACAGATTCTTTTCAATTCACATAGGATATTATCTGAAGATCCCCTTCCTGCTTTCTTCACTTGCTTTAATGGGAAGTCAAGGGAAATGCATTCTGACTGCTATCTTTTATAGTCTACTTTTACCTACCATTGTGTTTATATCTACTAGAAACAGTTTCAGCTTGAAAGAACATATCAGAGAAAATCTATTTATTAAAATGGCCAAAAAGAATGCATAACATTTGGAATTTAAAAAAAATACATTGGAGTAATATCATTCTAGAGAATGTCATGTATCTATGAGAAGTACAAAAAACTTGTATTTTCAAACGCACTTACAAATCTCTGTTTTGCATCTGTTTTTTTGAAAGCTCTGGCACTTATCTGATTTCTTTTTGAGCTAGTTCATCTCATTAATCTGGTAGGAAAGCAGTTAAAAATGAACAGAAAATCCAATGGGGAACAGGATTCCACTTCACCCATATGTAGTAAAGTGTTAAGTCAGCCTTCTGTGTTGCAGAAATATGTCTTTCATGTAAGAAAATCAATGCATAGCACTATCTTATTTTTAACTTTCTCATTGCTACTGAATACCTGAATCATCAAGATGGTTTAAAACCCAACAACACCCAGCCTTCTAAGATACTCCCCAAACTACTGCAATGGAACAACTTTATCAAGTGAAGATCTTGCCATGCAAAGCCTAAACATGATGTCAAGAACGCCTTGTTGTGGATTACCATTCCTTGGAATCGTCTATCCCGTACCCTGTCATGCTGGTATAGGAAAAAATTAAGTAGACACAAGGTTTTTACAGCTAAATAGTAAGGATAAATAGTAAGTAAATAGTAAGGATAGTAAGGATTTAGAGATAGTAAGGATTTAGGGAGAGTAAGGATTTAGGGTAGTAAACAAAACTGTGGTGAGTTTTACTACTGACTTTATTGTTTTTTCACTTTGAATTAACTGCTTTTCATTTCAGCTTACCCATCAGTATAATGAGAAGAAGAAGATCTTCCTTCCTGCCCAAAAGATATTTAATTAGTGCCTGTGATGTCATGGATTTAAAAACGAAAAACATTGTGATTAAAAGGAAGTACTGGCATGCCACAAGGTAACTGTAGTTATCTGTGTTTCCTCCTCAGCTTCGCTGTGGTTGTAGAATTTTAATTAGCAGTTCCAAAAATTTATCTTAGCATAGTCTGATGACACATCACAGGATGTGTGACTTAGAGAATTATGGAATCATTTATGTTGAGGAAGACCTTTAAGAACATCAAGTCCAAATGTAATTAGCAGATCCAACCATAAATAAATGTTTTGCTGTTTGAAGAGAACATGTTTTATCGGGTAAGCTTTGCAAGTATTTGTGTCATCACAAGCACACATGTCCAATGCATTAGATAGGAATATAATAGAAACCTGTATAAATAAACAGAATTATTCTCAGGGTAGGATATTTGCATGATGTAGGATATTTCCTGACTTCTTCAAATGAATTATTTTTATAAGTTAATAATTGCAGTTGTTACTCTTTTGTCAACTCTTAATGCATTACTCACATTTTTGGCCTATGAATGCCAAATGGGTTAATTCACATAGTTTTCTAGATAAAGACCAAGATTTACTGTTGTTTAAGCTGGAGGGAGAAATACTTAAATTCTCCAGCCTTCTTCTTAGCACCTAATTTGTATTACAAAATCAGTGCACAGTCTTGTCCCTTAAGGTCCAGCTGTCA
The DNA here is from genome assembly GCA_013397245.1 of Thryothorus ludovicianus. Taxonomy (NCBI): domain Eukaryota; kingdom Metazoa; phylum Chordata; class Aves; order Passeriformes; family Certhiidae; genus Thryothorus; species Thryothorus ludovicianus. The sequence goes on along the minus strand of VZTB01017175.1, from coordinate 7,979 downwards.
GCCAGCTGAGGTATCTCAGTTTATACCAACAGGGTGACATTGATATGATTCACATGAACCCCTCAGAGTGCAGCTACAGCATACAGCAATTACATACAGTTGGACTGGGATCACCAGAAGAGTAGAACTATAGAGATTTAATGCAGTGGTCTCTGGAGGAAGTGGCCTGAAAAATACAGCAGAAATCCCACCTGTGTGTTGGTAGAAATTACTTAAATTATGTTTACTGGAAAAGATCCTCAAATTTATCTAGCTTTTTCTGCAGATTATTTGTAAACTATATGCATTACATGGACAGCTTCACTGAGCATCTGAAATACGTCTGGGTTTAAGTGGACTAAATAAGGGTTGGGAAGCAGGGAAATAAAGGTGTTCAGAAATAACCTGACATCCAAGTCCTGCAGAAATTTATATCTTTTTTTATGTCCAGATACTTTTTAAAATAACATGTGACCATTTAGCTACCTAATATTTTTAATCTGAAATAGAAGGAAAATTTTAAACTGTAAAAGAAAACTTGAATCTTTAATAGTTTGAATGTTTTTCTTAGTTTATTTCCTTTTTTCAAATGCATTCATACAAATCATATTATTAAGTAATGAGATCTCACATTGTATAAAAATATTTAATGCTATACTTCCAAGTGAAGACTATTTTATTTCATGGAATTGTTTCCAAAAAAATTGCTATCTGGATTCTCTCTTCCCCACAGTCATTATTACATGAAAATTTGTTAAATATTATATTTTAACCTTACATGGTGTAATTATATTCAGAAATTCAAGGCTCTATTGTTAGACTGTATACATAGATTTCTGGCTATTCTAACTTCCTGTAACAAATCTTTTCAGCTATATATTTTTGCAGTAAGGCATCACAGGGGTTGTGAGAAGTTCTAGTGTGAAGGAGAAATAACATACAAAATACACATTACATACTCTACATATTTCACTTCAGAAAGTTACAGTATGCTTAGAGGGGGACCAGCTTAGTTTTCTGGAGACATTTGACCTGTACATTCTTGAGGGTTTGCAGATGTGAATGAATCTGTTCTTTGGTTTTATTTTTTTCATTATTCTTTTTTTTTTCTTTTTAATGTGTATGACTTGATCTGCTATTGTGTACTGTACTGTATAGTTTTATAAACAGACCTGTTTCAACTGTTGGAAAGCAGTAGTTGAAAATCAAGTTGCAATCATGAGTTGGCTGTCAAAATAATTAATTTTCTAGTTTAAGCAAAATATCAGTAGAAAAATTTAATCCACTCCTGTGATACAGATTCATTTTGAATTTACAGGGTAATTTGCATTAGTGATTGTACTGCATGTGCAACAAATATGACTTGCTTGGTTTTAATGATGATAATACTCCTTTTTGTATTAGTATGAGAATTGAATCTACCATCATTATTTTGCTATTATTACTGTGCTGTAAAAGAAAAAATAGTTTTGCATTAACCAAGGAGTAAAATGCATGTATTTAACATCATTCTTGCAGGCAGTCCTCAGTTCTGAAAATACCTCTCAGAAGTTGCATCAAATGGGAAAGCTAGACAGATGGCAGAATACAGAACCTGCAATTTAGGACGGAGTACAAAATAAAACCCGAGAAATTCTTCAAGGATACTGCATAAGTACAAAGGCACCATTAATTAAGGTAGAAAAATAGTCAATGTGAAACTTGTTAGATTATTAAAAAAACTATGCTAATCAAGACTCTACAGTGCCAAGTGTGCTACAAGGCATTTTTTGTAATTAACATAATTTCCAGCATGAAAAAATACTATTTTTATTGTATATTGTTTTAGAGTGCACAACAGTTTGAAAAAAATGCTTTTATTTTTCTATTTATAATAACTGTGTATCATTATAAGGGATACCGTAAACAGGTTTTGAAAACAATGTCATTTTAAAGGTTAATTGTATTCATAAATACTTGACATGAAAAAATTTAATCTGCTCTTAATCCTGAAGACTCTTAAAGGAAAATGTCCTTGTTGCATTCTCTTCTCACTAGTAAAGGAGCACAGTCTTACCTGCATTCTAATGCTTTTTTCTGTTCATGATGTATGGTCCAGATATCATTGTCTCCACTACCATCATGATTTCTATATCAAGTGATGAGAATTTCTGTTCATGATTGGTGAAAATAAACATCATATCATTCATGTAAAGTCAATTTGAAGATTTTTTTTTTCAAAAGGAATTTCTTCCTTCCTAATGAAAACCATTGGATATAGCAAGCCTACTCAGTTTTTCAAGAAGTGAAGTAATACATCTGCACTCTACAATTTCCTACATTTTTTTTTTCACCAGAAAAAAACTGCTATTTTCTTCTTATATCACCTCAGACTTACTCTATTCTAAATAGTTACAAACCTTTGAATTTCTATTTATAGATAATTACTTTCACAGTGTGCTATAGCATATGTATTTAAAAAAGGCCATTTGTACAATTATATTGTATTAAGAAAATATAAAGTTGCAGTATTTTTATGTTATGCAAAATTTAAAAAAACCCAACTAAGAAAAGTGATACCAGCAAATGATGTCTGTAAGACTATTGCTGTAAGTTTTTTCCAGGACAATATGCAGTTCTTCCCAATTATATTTTTCCCTCAGATTACTTCGTACAACACAAATGTTTTTACACAGTCTTCTAATGGTGGCATGTTCCTACTGGGGTAGAGTCTTGAGGTGCCATGAGTCCCAGAAAAAGATGCATGAAGTGATGATGTGCCTTGTGTTCTGAGGAGAGATCAAAAACTTATTTCTGGGGTCACCCCCCTCTTGGTACAGAAAGTGCACAGAGGGTTTTGAAGCAGCACTTGTACCCTCTTGGCACTCTTTAGTAAAGTTGAGAGAGAACTTACACCAAGGTTTGTGCAAAAATATTCTTTTTATACAACTGTTAACCAGACAACATCTCCAGGAAAATCTGCAGAAAGAAAGCCATTCCTGGGAAATCTATCAAAATTCTTCAAAAGCTATTCCCATCCACAGTTGCTAACCTCTGCTGTCTAGCTGTCAGATATATTTGGGACCATACTAAAATAATTACGAACAATATACTGATGCTGCAATATTGAGTAAACATAGGTATTTTCCATAGCTATCATAGAAAAATGTACCTATTAGTAAAAATGTGTTTATTATTAAAAAATAACAGCATGCTAGAAAAAAAAATTACAACAATAGAATAAAGATGCCTAGAACTCTTATTTTTAAGTCACACAGACTGAATGTTTTCTAAATTAGGTTGTGAAACTTATGAAGAAGTAGGAGTACATTCCACATGAGTGGTGCACAAGTTCACGTTTCCAAGTTATTAAAAGCATGTTATTAAAAGAAAAATTTTCTGCCTCATAGAAAAGTAGCCCATTAGTAATTTTATCAGAATTATAGATAGAGTTATATCAAGGATTCCTACAAGACAGTAACAGTACTATGAAAAGCCTTTTGGCATGTATTTAACTACAGGAGACTTGAGAAAGCAGAAGAGTGTAGCTATTTTCTCTTCTCACAAGGCTTTCCCTGCTGCAAGTTGTACTTACTATTTGCTGCTGTTGATGAAAGATTGTCTAAAGAAAACTTGTCAAAATAAGAATATTGTAATATAAGCAACTGTAAATACCAATTCAGTTCCAGCCAATTTTAACTAGAAAATGTGAGACACATGGTCTAGTTGAATATTCTAATGCATAGATGGAGTGCATCACTTTACTAGCATCACTAATAAATGGGACTGTGGATATAGGAGCAAATGCAGATGAATTTCAGAGAAGGAAACTATTAGAAAGCTAACTTCAGTCCCTCAACTTTACAAGAAATTATGTCCAGTAATCCCAATCAGAAACATATATAACTCCATTTTGAAATGAGTTGCATTTCTTATCTTCTATTCCTTCTATATGAAGAAACTGTGTTTTGAATCAATCTTCAAACGGCTATGGCTAAAGACCTTAGATGCCTCCAATTTTTTTTCCCCAGAAACAAGCAACTCAAAACCTCCTTAAAGCTGACTTTTTCCCTTAAGATGCCATATTTTAAAATAGTATCTTGCAGTTTAACAGGGTATTCCGAATATAATTTACAAATTTAGACTAAAAGTAACACTCTTCCTAGTAATCTTTCTTTTTTTACAGCACAGTGCTAACATGGGCAGCGAGTAAGAGAACAGACTGCGGCTCTTTCTGGAACATCTTGAACAAATGCCCTTGCTTATGTTCTAACCATTCATTTCACCAAAATAACTAACGATGAAGAAAAGGTTGTGAAGACATTACTAGTAGCATCATATGGCAAAGTGTGGGTGTGATTTATCAAGTAAAATTTGTATCACACAGATGATACTTGGCAAACAGCAAATTAAGTTTGGTTTCCAGATCTTAGACTGATGTTACATGTCAGTAATTTAATAAAAGCATAACGAGAATGATATTTTTTGACTCAGTGAACATGAAACTTAATTCAACCCCTATCATGGACATCTGAAAATTATGAATAGACAGGTGTTGATTTAGGAAAAAAATAAAGAATTATGACAGTTTAAAGAACCATATGACCATAAACACTTTTCTGATGGACACATCACCTATTCATGGGCTGAAATGAAGCAAATAGACAGGACATAGGAAATATTTTTTGTAGATCAAACATTTATATTCTAAAGGAATGCTGACAGATGATGAACTCACCAGCTTAGATTCACAGTAAGTAAGCGTATATAATTCGCTACACTTTCCCCTGCATCTGTGAAAATGCGCCTACCTTTTTCAAAATACTTTTACAACAGCATTGTTAGGCCTGATCAGCTGGTGTGAAGATAAGGCCAGGGTAACTTGCTTGAGGAGATTTTGAACTACAGGATATTTTGAAGATCTATTTCAGCCCTGTTTGTTGAACACAGCCTTTAAATGATGCTCAACAAATTTTCAGGCTGTGGATCACATGAAAAAGTACTTTCTGGTGTCTGTACTAGGCCATATGCTCTTTATTCTCTCCCTCAACTTCTTCATCACCTCTCAGCTGTTGGTGTAAATTCAAAGATGTACAAAATTGCATTTATCTGTGATTTTTATTACTGTAACATAAATGTTAATGAAAACTATGCAGAAGATATTAAATTTTAAAATGTATGACAATTAGAATGTAAAATAAGTTGGATGGGTTTCAACATGAGACACCATCAAAGAAGAAAAGCCTGTATTTCAACACTTTATCGTGTTAGGATTTCATGAAGTGACAAAGAAGGCAAAACATCATTCAGGGCATTATTTACTGTAGTCCAGCCAGGCCATTAGTAGTAATTGGTGTTTTAACTAATGTAGATATACCACACATACTTTCCATTCACAGAAAAAATTCTGTTTACAATGAATAAGCAATGAGGATCAAAAATTTTTGAAACCATTTTAAAAATGTAAAGTATTCCACTGTAAATGATCTGATTAAAATACTTATTCCATTTTAGTGAGGAACAAATAAATTCTTCCATATCATTAGGGTTTAAAATTGTATAAACCAATGTTTTATCCTGAAAAAATAACAAATCGTTTTTTTCTATTTTTAGAATAAAATAGTCATAGAAATACAGCATGTGAGAAATAAGTAATTTGATTAAACAAATTAAATTAAAATACTCTGCAGATGCAATTAAATAAAAAGCTGTGTTTTAATTATGATGTATGTATTAAACAGATTTTTTTTCATGATTTTCCCATGATTGCACCAGATATTTTGCACAGAAAGAGAGGTATTTAGCCTTCCAGTTTTTTCCAAGGTGTTAATGAACTGCTGTGCTGATCTCTGCGTGTGCCTGGAAGAGGGTGCATGTGAAGGGGAATGTGTGTATTTGCTAAACTATTGAATTATTTAAAAGTTACTGAATTCAGAAAAATTGCTTTTTATTATTTTTTTCCATAGAAACTGTACCAAGGACTTCAGTTCCATTTAAAACTTAAATACAAACTGGTCCGCTCAATATCCCAAAATCATCTTAGTGGAAAACTAGCAGAATCAGTCTTAGAGTAAATGGAATCACTCCTATTTAGCTTAATAGGCATCCTTTCCCCCCATGGGTTATTTTGGACTAGTTTAGCATATTGATATGTTTCATTAAGCAATTTTAAAAACCACATATTTTTGCTTCTAGAAATCCAAGACCCACTGAAGTGAGAGAGGTGTTTTTCCAGTTAAAGGGAGAAGTCTGCATCAGAGCTAGCTGTTCTCAGCTTTTGTTCTTAGTTAATGAAAGAAAACAGACAGTTGCAATGTGTGATTCTTCTGCATTAAGATATCTACTTAAGATGAGATAAATCACAGCCTAAAAATTCCTGCTAATCTGTATTGATTATGAATAAATCCTTGTGTCAATACATCAAAGAGACAAGCAGACTGCCTGTGTCTCAAGTTAGATCAGAAGTTGAAGGCTTTCCACTAATTACTACACTTTGGAATAAACTATTTGCTTTCTCTGAGTAGAAATTCCTTTGGATTCTTTATAATCTGGTTTTCTATTGTTTTTATCTCAGTTTGGATAAGAAAGCCCCAAGCAACAAAAAAGCTATCTTTCTCACCTATTTTAGACACAAAGCCACTCTTTATTGAGGTAGTCTGAATTTTAAAAACTCCTTCTTTCCTTTCCCATTCTTTGTCTACCAAACATAGATGTTTACTCTTTTAGCTATAACTTTTTAAATTATCCGCCCTTTGAAAGAAATTACATATACATATTTGAAATTTCACTGTTTTTACTGAATACTTTGAAATGAAATATATGAAATGCTAGGGATCATGCAGATTGTTTCCTGAAATATTTTAAAAATAATGAATCAAATATTGCACTTGTTTTTCCTTTTAAAGTGAAATTATATTTTAATAGTAATTCTATAAATTCATTCAGATCTAAAAATATGCAATACACTATACATGTATAAATGCAATTCTTTTGTAAACTAACATACCATGTAAAATAACATATCATGCATCTGTTAGTATAAAATTGAATAAATCATAAAAATAATTTGCCTTATGTTCTATAAATTCCTTAAAAACACTCCTTAATTATATATTTTAAAATGATATTTTAAAGCCGTGACTGTTCATCTTGGGAAAGAGAAGGCTGAGGGGAAAAAGATCAATATATATAAATATCTGAAGGGTGTTGCAAACAGGATGGAGTCAGGGTCTTTTGGGTGGTGTCCAGTGACAGGACCAGAGGCAGAAACTGAAAAACAGAAGGTTCCCTCTGAACATCAGGAAAACCTTCTATACAGCAAAATTTTTATCTTCTTGATTTCTATTCATATTCCACAATAGTTCTATGAAAAGAGCATTTATTAATATCAGTGGGAGACCTGTATATAAGGCAGCTGAAGAATATACCATTAAGACTGCAGCACAGATTGGAGGAAAGAATTTTATCCTTTGTTAAGTTCTACACAACAGAATTTCTCATCATTTAAAAGAAACTTTCAAGTGAAATTATTTTGCTTTTGTCCTGATTTCTGCCATTGTCTAATTTTTAGCAGTGCATTTAATTTAGCCCTTTCTCTCCAGAGTTTCATTTTTCTTCCACTCTTCTAATGATCAGCTTTTTTCTGTTCTCTATCACATCCAAAAGTGCAGACCAATAAACAGTAGTCAATCACCTTGATCACACTTGAAAAAACAATAACTTAAAGCCCTAAAATTTCACTGATTCTCATAAATCTCATATTTTTTTTATATATTACTACACTTGCTTGTCATATTTTTGGACTATGGTATAGTCTTAAATTGATATTATTATAAGAAATGCTTGCTATCTATTCTGATGAAAAGTTTAAAAACACTGCTGTTGAGCAGAAAAATGTTAAGATAATCTCTGCATAATTGACTGTTCAAACTAGAAAAACAACCTCTGCAGTACCCTAGTCTATTTAAAGATAATTTCATATTGTTAACTGGGAAAACGAAAAAAAATCTCATTCCTTTGTC
>VZTB01017167.1:7181-18219 GCA_013397245.1 Thryothorus ludovicianus | reverse complement strand
ATGACATTTTCTACATGCTTGGCAGAAATCCCTTCCCCCCTTATTTTGGGTTATTCCTGAAGTAATTTTGTATTCAAAACAGTTGGAATTTCTGTAGTCTGCCTCCTTCATCACTTATCATGACTAGAGATAATTTTTGGCTGAAAAGGCACTGTAATGTGCCTAGGGAAGGAAGATTGTTCTTTACAATGTCAACTCTGGAGGGAGTCTGGAAAATGCACTTTTAGTTAGCAATTACTTACAAAATATCCCAAATAATGTTGTTTTAAGAAAGTGCTACTGATTAGCCCTTGCCACTTGGATTTGGAACAGATTTTCCATAAGAGTGGAGTGTCTTGATCTGGTCTCTTGGTTCTCATGATGTTGATGAGATACTGGATGAAAAGTCTGGGTCACCATTTGGGTTTGGGGGATTTTCAATCAGAGACTTTTTGTTGCAATTTTGTCTTACATGTGCTTAAAAAAAATTTTGTATAATATAACTTCTAAACTTGCTGTTAATCTTAATTCAGTCAAAATTTACAGAAGGTGGCACAGAGGCCAAGCCCTGGATCTGGCCTAGGGCATAGTTTGATTAGCTGCAGTGCACCAAGTGGATAGAACATGATGTTTCTGAGTGTTTCTGACCTGCCATTGCTAGTTTCCCTGGAACCCTCAGTTGTGCACATAGCCCTTTATGGTGGAAAAGATGGAAAATATGGACAATGTTCCCACCTCCAACTGTGTTTGTGAGGCAAAAGAGCAAAAGATATTTCTCACATAGCTTCATTTTTTTCTCTTCATGAATTTGATTTCTAACTTGTCATTTACTGAGGCAGCAAATGATTTTTCAAGACTGAAAACAAACCACTCCCCAGGAGTTTCTGTTTGGACTGCTTCTCTTTTCATGGGGAAAGAGGTTATAGTGCAACACCAGCTTCTTTCAGCTACTCTGAAGAGTAACTTTTTGCCGCTTGAACAAGTTAAAAATTGGCATTTTAGTCTGAACATTTGTCCTCGCCAGGCAGTTATTTTTTAGTGAACTAACATTTCCATGAAAGCTAAGTGGGGTTGTTTGGAAGCAGAACGATGTGAGACTGCTGAAATAAATGACACTGTTCAGTTTAGGGACACATGCAAGTAGCTTCATAACTGCCCCTAAAGCCTTAGCAACCCCTCTACCCCAAATATCAGCAATAAAGTCAGGACAGTACTGCACTTCTCTGCTGCTGGCAGACACTTAAAAAGAGGCCAGCTTTCTGAATTTGTAATTGGGGCTCCTGTTACTTCTAAAAGATCTCCTTTTAAGTTCACTGCTTTCTTGCCTGGGGTACTTCACCCATGACTGGTAGATAAGAAATTTCAGAGGGACAGGGTAACCATTCTCACCTGTTTACCTTGGTCTCCACTGGCAAGCAAATAGCAACCTGATTTCACATGGAGAACCAGTGTTTCCTTTAAGAGCAGCTGCTTGAAAAACTGTTCTTCAAACATAAGGCCGCTGTTGACATGATTGGTCAAATCCCTCTTTTCCCTTCTTTCCTAAAGAAAAATAAAGCCACAATGAATCTACATACCTTGCTATGTCCCTCCAACAGAAATGCTGTGGCTCATCTGCATGTATGATGAGCAGTATTTCATTATTGAAAATAATCCACATATAATATTTGCACCTGGCCAGCAACATAAGAGCAACTTACTTCCTGATGTGATTTTAAATGGCTGAGATATTAAACACTGAAAAACGGGGCTTATAATGGAAATACTGACAGACTATTAACTATAGCAGTGCTGCTCTAATAAATGAAATAGCCTGTTGTAATCTCTAATTCATAAATATGCAAATACAAGGCAGAGGCTTTGCTCCAAAGGATGTCTCTATAATTTTAACTGACCTTTACTGATACTAAATGACCCTGTTGCTTCTGGTTTTGTGCATTAAATAGAAAGTACAGGGAATCGTGTCTCTTGACATTCAAGGCACACTAGCTCCCATAAGTGAAAAAACAAAATCCTTGCTACCTCCAACAGGAAAAATCTGGCCCCAGAACATCTAGGATGTGAGACACCTGGCATTAAACTGAACTCCTGACTGTACTTGATTTTAATTCTGTTCTCATCTGTGTTAATTATTATTATATTAATTCTTCTGTTTGGGAGAAATTAAGCACACATTTGCCCCATATGTCAAAGAGCTTGACCTGCCAAAAGGCACTTACTTGCTCAGTGATAAACAGACCATCAACACAATGATATAAATGTTGAATTTTTGCCAGTTTCCTGTTCTGCAGCAAATGGAAGTAAATCCACTGACTTAATATTTAATAACCTAAATGTAATTTCTTTTTTCTGCCTCACATTGCACAGTAAAGAATTGGATGGCTAGCAGTTTTGCAAATTCCCAACCCCTAATTATTTTAAGCTATTCATCCTGGTATCTGTCCATTGATGCTCAGCCAAATTGCCAGCAGGGGAGAGATCTGTCCAATCCAGAAGCTAAATGAGTCACTGAGAGTCAATCTGTTTGTTTCCCTTGCTGCTGGGATTTCCTTGGGTCCTGGCCTCTCTCTGCTCCAATCACACAGGCACAGCTCCAGGCGTGGGTCCTCTTTGGCTTCAGCTGCCTCCTGTCTCCCATGTCTGCTCTGCTCATCACAGCTGTTGATGGGTTCTCGCCGGCTGGCCACAGAAGACTTCCACCACACTGCTCTTACAGCTCTTGCTCTAAAGGAAAATGAAGACATCTTGGCCTTGTTGAATTTGCTGAGGAAGTAATACATCAGGTATCTAGACAGAAAGAAAACCACATGAATAAAATGTGTCATCTGGGTTAGATACTAATTTATTTGTCTTAAGTTCTGGGAACAATATCTGCAGTTTTTTGCAGAGAATTCAGTTAAGTTCCATAGAAACTGAATACTAATATGATTTCTGTAACATGGAAGACAAATAGGAAACAGAGAAAAAATAGACTCATCAAAAATATTAGCTGCTCACTATCAAAATATCTGACAATGCCACAAATACAATTTATAAACAGGAACATTTAGAGCCTAACTTTTCACTAAAAAGCAAATTCCCTGCTTTGTCCCTTTTAGGGACAGGATTCAATTACCCAAAAATATGCAGCAGACTTAAAGACTGCCTGTAAGATTAAGATAACTGGTATTTCATGGTAAATGATTAAATTAGCTGACAGTTTTATCCTGAACTTTGCCATTAAAACTGACATTTTTGTGCCACGCGCATCGTAGGCTGCTGGTAATCTGAACTGCCTTTCTTCTTTCAAAGACTAAATAGCTGAAGAACTCTTGTTCTTTACTCTGTTTAAAAATGTCTGGAAAATATATCTACAATATAACAAGATGAACTAAGCACAGGACTTTTTTTTCCCCTCATCTATCAAACAAATACCTTGAGAAAACAGCAAAGAGGTTCCAAATGCCCAGATTAAGCTCTGCAACATGCAGTTTAATCGAGTAATTTATGTGACTCTACAGAGATGAGAACATGCTGTCCTCCTCATGGTGAGTGAAAATATAGAAATGACAGAAGTCTCTTACTAATAATTTAATTATTCCTAGTATACAATTTTAAACCACTCTATGTTTATTCCTCTTCTTCTCAGGCTTGCTTTTTTATGATGGCAGGAGTTATGGGAATAATTTTGATATAAACCAGATGTAGAAGTGTATGGATGAAACGTTGTCAGGGCTGGTTGTAGTCATTGCCCTTCAGTTGAGTTAGCTGGGAAAGAGCAACTCAATTCCTTGGTGAAGATACTCAGTCTTCAAGCAAAGTGCAGGCACATGTCACTGCACACAGCAAAGACAAGGCCGGTCTGATCAGAGACATGAACTATGAGAGGAGCACAGTTCCTGAATATTGCACTGAGAAACCACCAGACTGGGAAGAAAAGCCACAGAGGTACTGCAGAAATGAAGAGAGGTGGCAGGACATGCAGCTAGTGCATCCCTGTGAGAGGCCAAGGGTGAGCATAAGGAGTGGGCTCTGGCTGAAAGAGGTCCCACAGGCAATTGGATGAACTGATCTTGCTTTTACAGCTGTTTTACTTGTCCAGTGGTCAGAAAACCCAACCTTTATCCTTTCTTTGTAGATACATAGAGTTACATAAAAGCAGTTTGTGACTCTCACAACAGTTTCTCCTCATAATTAGTACAACCTAGAATATCTCAAATTTTTAGCCAGCCATGAAGTTCAAAAGCACAGGGACTAAAATACTAGTTCAGAACAGCGGTCCAGCATGTCCAATCTTTCAGAAACAGGATCCTTACACACTTGTGAATATAATGCAAGAGGAATGACAATTATTATTACAGATTACCTAAATGGGACACTTAATTCCTCACCCACAGTGTCCAAAAGTTGAAGTTTTATGATGAAGTCATGCATGCATCATATTATACTTCTTTCTGTGCACTGGCACAAAGATAAAAGAAGTCTCCAAACATTGATGGTAGAATTTGGAGATGTAAAGACCTGTCTCTTTACATGAACCCTGTANATTTTGATATAAACCAGATGTAGAAGTGTATGGATGAAACGTTGTCAGGGCTGGTTGTAGTCATTGCCCTTCAGTTGAGTTAGCTGGGAAAGAGCAACTCAATTCCTTGGTGAAGATACTCAGTCTTCAAGCAAAGTGCAGGCACATGTCACTGCACACAGCAAAGACAAGGCCGGTCTGATCAGAGACATGAACTATGAGAGGAGCACAGTTCCTGAATATTGCACTGAGAAACCACCAGACTGGGAAGAAAAGCCACAGAGGTACTGCAGAAATGAAGAGAGGTGGCAGGACATGCAGCTAGTGCATCCCTGTGAGAGGCCAAGGGTGAGCATAAGGAGTGGGCTCTGGCTGAAAGAGGTCCCACAGGCAATTGGATGAACTGATCTTGCTTTTACAGCTGTTTTACTTGTCCAGTGGTCAGAAAACCCAACCTTTATCCTTTCTTTGTAGATACATAGAGTTACATAAAAGCAGTTTGTGACTCTCACAACAGTTTCTCCTCATAATTAGTACAACCTAGAATATCTCAAATTTTTAGCCAGCCATGAAGTTCAAAAGCACAGGGACTAAAATACTAGTTCAGAAAAGTGGTCCAGCATGTCCATTCCTTCAGAAACAGGATCCTTACACACTTGTGAATATGATGCAAGAGGAATGATAATTATTATTACAGATTACCTAAACGGGACACTTAAATCCTCACCCACAGGGTCCAAAAATTGAAGTTTTATGATGAAATCATGCATGCATAATATTATACTTCTTTCTGTGCATTGGCACAAAGGTAAAAGAAGTCTCCAAATATTGATGGCAGAATTTGGAGGCTTAAAGACCAGTCTCTTTACATGAACTCTGTACTAGCAAACAAGATCTCTGCTGGAAAAGGTAGTGGAAGCTCAACGGACACCAAAAAAATTGTGATTTTTATTCCAGAAGAGAATTTGGCCCTTTATTCTTAGCGCAGACTTATCAGAGGTGTGTGCATAACAGGAATGCTACGTAATTTTGCCGTGGCAAAATTTTTGGATACCTTGTTATCCATGAAGAGTTGAGCAAGACTTTGAACCCTGTATCTTGGATCAGTTCCAATAAAGAAGAAGAAAAAACAAAGCTTTTTACACAGCACCTTCCCCAGCAGTTAAAACCTGCAGTTTATACAGCACCCACACAATCACACCATTATCATCAAAGTATGACTTTCATCCCTGAAAATCATGATGGTCATGAAGTCAAAGAAAGGCCCACAAAGACAGTTTCATTACTTGAGAACTCATGCAAATGTTGAACATGAATGAAACTCAATCTGATTATCAAAAAAACAAACCTGTATGATGATCTCACAAACTATATTATTAAATTAAAACTTCTCATCTCTCCTACATATTTTTTTGTCTTTTAAAAGATACTCCTACCTTTACTTTCTATGTTTTAAACTTTGAAAACCTCTCACAGCAAAGATTACATGAATCATCTAGCTTTCTTACTCCAAAATGTTTCACTGATCATTCATTATTAACTGAGTAAAATGAAGGTAGCTATGATAAATTTTGGTCTATCTCAAAGTATTAGAAAGGATATGAAAACATCTTGTTCATAGTGCTAACTTTTAGATGACATAAGACAGTACAGGCTCAGTTTTTTCACTGTCACATACGAGGATCTTAACAACCCAATCACTTGTTATTACATTTTTTCCCAATTCCTCGGCACTAATAGTTTCAGCCTGCTCTGCCACTTTGCAAAAAAACATTCAAACAATATAACCATGAAAGTATTGGATGTGGGTAACAGGAAGCCTATCAATATCAGAGATTAGGATCCTAAAAATTGTCTAGTTCTTTTTGTAATTAATGTATGTTCTCTAAACTGTTCTACATACATCTATGCCTTGATGTGAATGCTCTGGAGAGGAAATAAGTCTGTGGCTGCTTATTACATTTTTTCCCAATTCCTAGGCGCTAATAGTTTCAGCCCGCTCTGCCACTTTGCAAGAAAAAACATTCAAACAATATACCTGTGAAAGGATTGGAGATGGATAACAGGAAGCCTATCAATATCAGAGATTAGGATCCTAAAAATTGTCAAGTTCTCTTTGTAATTAGTGTATGTTCTCTAAACTGTTCTACATACATCTATGCCTTGATGTGAATGCTCTGGAGAGGAAATAAGTCTGTGGCTGCTCTTAGATCTGGGAGTGATATCTTTCAAAACATTCCAGTAACTGGTGGTTTTTTATTAAATATACTGAAATATTACTGTATACAAAACTTGAAATGCTCCTTTTCAAGTGGCTGAACACAGGAATAAAACACAACCTAGAGAGGAGCCATGTTAACCCAGAAAAAAAAGGAACTGTCTCATTTTAGTGAGTCAAGATCCTGGATACAACTTGCTGCTTGTCATATGACTATCTAGACAGATGGGCTAGACTGAAGTCACTGGGGCTACTTGTGATGTCCTCCACAACTGAGCGTATTTGGAAAAAGCTGTCATACTAATCTACTCATTTACACCTTAAAATGCTTTCAGTTTCTCTAGAGCCACAACTCAGCTTGAGTTCTCCACGGCCAGAGAGGGTCAGGCCTATATGTAAGAGAAGCAGACATGAACAAAAGTTGTGCAAAGCTGGCCATGGACTTAACAAGAGCTTGATTCTGTACCAATTGAATCAACAGGAGTTTGGCTCTTGTTTGCAATGGGAGGTAGATCAACATTTTATGCCAGCTGTTCCCTGCTGGGTAGGGATAATCCCTTTGAAACAAAATATTTAACTTGTTCTCACTCTGTTGTTGTAAGAAGGCTTCCCATGAAAATGCTTTCATGAGAATTAAAAGGTGTGCCCTATTTTTATTTCCAAATACCACCCCCCCCCATAGTATATAGTTGCTGATCCCCCCCCAAAAAACAAACCCAAAACCCCTCACCAGCTGTTAAACCACATGAGTTTATAACAAATGCCACAGAACTGAGCTACAGGATGGAACTGAGTCACCTGCTTGTTCTGCTGGCCATGACAGCACTTTCACTTTCCTCAGCCAGAAAATGCAGTAAGGAAACATGTTAATTCAAGTAGCTGCAATTGAAGGGGGATGCTATGGGTAGAAGTAAAATAACTGAAGTTCCTGCAGGCAAATAAAAGATGATAAAAAATCCAAACTTCCAACAGTCATGAAGGAAGTTATGAATAACAGTGTGAGAAAAGTATCAGAGACATGAGAGCTAAGGAAGGACAGTATTAACAATAAAATCTTGTGTGTGTGTCCTCCAGTCTGGATCTGAGTACAGCATTTAGTCTCAGATGCTGTTTCTGTGTTTTGTTTTCATGTTTTACAGTGAAAATGAGGTTCTAAAACATGGCTGATGCCCATGTTGCTCTACAGATCAGCAGTAACAGTGGCTCCTTCTAGTCCCTGCATGTGTTGGTCAAGTTCAAAAAGAATGTGAAAGTTGGGACCATTTACACCAGCTGTCACTTTGGTTCACTCCCTCTCACTCCTTTGGCTGAGGTCCATTTGGCTGACAAACCTGGAACATAACATCTGCTAGGTTTTATAAAGCAATTATTTAATTTAAAAAGTCACTTTCATTGCATTCTAATGGGATTTCCATAAAATATAGAGTCTTCCACAATATCCAGGGAACTTTTGTTTACCCCATAAACTATGACACTTTTTGAAGAGCTCTAGAACACTTAAAGAGAGGAAACTTCTGGAGACAGAGCTGTTTGGCCTGGCAAGTGGGAACTGAGCCTACAGTAGAGTTACATCCTCCAGAAGCAGGAAACGTATGGAATCATTTGAGCTTAAGAGACTGTGACATTTTTATAAAATGAAAGGAGGAACTGAGAGGTACAGTGACAGAGCCGGAAGCTGCAGCTGGCTCGCTGCTCCATGGAGCATTCCCCTCATGGATTTTTATGACTCTCCTAGCCCTAATATTAAACACTTGACCTTTTTGTCAAATACTATTTTATATTATTAGGTTGGATGATTAGTTACTAAATATACCATCTACAGTAAATAGGAAATTGTGTAGTCTGTTGCTTTTAGTCTTAGACCTTTCAGGTATTGGTCCTTTGGCATTTAACATTAGAACATTGAGTGCTCTTACATTAACTTAAGTCCCTTGGTAAGCAAGAAGTGCACAGCATTTTCACACAGGGCAGAGGGGTTTCTGAGGCAGCATTACCAGACTGGAGAATGCTGTAAACGTTGTGAAGTCAGGGATAAGTAGGAGCCAGCTCATGCTGAACAACACACCTTAATCTACAGGCTAGGAATAAGTGCATTTACTTTTTAAAATTCTGTAAACCAGAACTTTGCAAATGACTCTGCCCTGTGCCTCTCTCCCTGGTGAACTCTTCTATTGATCCTCTCACATACAAAATGTTAGTAATGTTAGAAGCAGAATTAATAATTTCCTTTTTTACCTCTTCCTCCCAGCACTTCATACCCTGCTTTGGGAAACCCTGCTGTAAACCACTCCCTCACATAAATCCCACCTCAAATATTTGGATGTAAAGGTATGTAGTTACAAGACAGCATGACCCTGAATTTGTGAATATTGTAATAGTTTTGGGAGACAAAAAAAGATCAAAAGTCTTCCTGGAATTTAAAATGGTTCTAATAGGATTGGATCAAAATGATAGTGCAGGAACATCTATCACCCTTAGAGGACAAGCTGCATGAAGAAGAAAAAAGAGACTTATTAGTAAACACTGTTGAGCTTATTTAGAAGAGCACCCTATGGAGTCTATGTAACATATTTATAGTGTACAGCTTCAGCCTGGACATAGATTTATGATTTGGGTAAGTGATTCCTCATTACCAGCAAATGACAGAACTGCTTTATTTTTCAGCAGATTGGGTCTGGTTCTGATCTCAGTCCTGAAATGTAAGACTGGTACAGCTCCAGTCATTTCTGAAGAATCATTGCTACCTGATACCAAGATTTCAGTTGGCCTACTGGATTTAATAAGCCAGCTGCTCTAAATCCTAGACTAGATTTCCGTTATGTTAATACAGGATGGTACTTGTTAGCCAAGTAAAACACAAGGACTCACTCATTTATGTGAGCAGAGGATGAGAAGACTAAACTGCAGGATTTGGCCTCAAATTTGCAGAGCTGTAAATATGTTTTCTTTGATTACATACAAGTGTGATGTAGGCAGCCTATGCGCAAACCAGATAACACGACCTTCCTGCAGTTTAACTTCTCGCTATTAAAATAGGCGTGTTTGAGAACTACAAGAATTAGAAAAAATTAGGAAAAAACAGCCCTTCTAAAATTACACAGTATCTGAAAGGTTAATGAATAGTGAATCCTAGTCAGGAGCACCAACATGTTGCTATAACTGCTGTCCACTGTGGTCTTTAATAATAACAGCAAAATATTACTGAAGCTGAAGTACTCCACTTCAGTAAAGCATGGTTATTTAGCAAACAAATACATTCCAAATAAACTGCTGTCAGCCTGCTGTGCTCCAGCATCTGCCAAACTGAGTTTCTCCTGTCTTCTCTCTTTCCAGATGCCCTCTGTGTTGCTTACTTCACCTCTTGGCACACACCAGTGTAGTGACATGTGACAATGTGAGGCTTAGGGCAGCTCCTAGTCATTGCTTCCACAGTCCTGATCAACACCAACCTGCAATNGCTTTGCTCCAGCATGTGCCAAACTGAGTTTCTCCTGTCTTCTCTCTTTCCAGATGCCCTCTGTGTTGCTTACTTCACCTCTTGGCACACACCAGTGCAGTGACACATGACAATGTGAGGCTTAGGGCAGTTCCTAGTCATTGCTTCCAGAATGGGAATGATCTGGGACTCCACAGTCCTGAACAACACCAACCTGCAACGGTGGAGCTTCAGCAGCTGAGAATTTACTCCCCAGGCATTATACAGATATTTTCTGATCCCAGAAATCCATGGAACAAGAAAGCCTGGTTGCAGGTCCAGCAATCCCACTGGTCAGATATTTCATTACAGAAGTGTGTGCTCAAAACCTTAAACATTCAGCCCTTGATTACAAGATATATCTCTACAGCACAGGACAACACTGAGAGAGCTTTTCTGGCCTAATCACAAGAATCAGCACATACTTGTTTATCTCAGTGCTTTGCCTCCACTTGCTACTGCAACTTGTTGAACGCACCTTCCTGAGCTACCTCTATACTTTGAAGAAATTTACATCTGCCCTAGCTGGAGATCTGAACTTCTGAAATCTATAGGCAAAGTGATGACTAATCCAAATGCCCTTTTATAGATGGATCTTGATGTAAGTATAGCCAGTCTTTGGCCATGTTTAGTTCCCACATCAGTAGGTGCAGAAATAGGCATGAAACAGGAAAAGCAGTAACAAAGAAAAGATGAAGTAGAAGAGTTGTGGCACATATAAGATATTAAATAGATTTATTTTTGCTGCCACTTCAACCCTTTTGTTTATGCTACTGACAGAAAAAATATTAAAAAAATGGTTTGTTAGAACACAGCAGGATCATTTGCACCATTTAAGAATTTGGCTCAAGAAGTAAAATTA
>VZTB01017166.1:163191-192992 GCA_013397245.1 Thryothorus ludovicianus | reverse complement strand
AAACCCAGCTTCCTTTCTCAGTGAGAATGTGAGAGAACCAGTAGTCCATTATTACCTGGAGACTATTGAAGCCACCTATTCCAGTGGCCTGGATCTAAAGGACACTCCCCTGGACGACACTGAGACGTGGTTCGCTGATGGAAGCAGTTATGTCATCAGTGGGAAAAGGCATGCTGGGTATGCAGTTACCACTTGCAGAGAGGTAAGAGAGTCTGGACCATTACCAACAAACACCTCTGCACAAAAGGCCAAAATCATTGCCCTGACTCTTGCTTTAGAACCGGCAAAAGGAAGAGAAATTAATGTCTATACAGATTCAAGATATACATTTGGTGTTGCATGTGCACATGAAGCTGTTTAGAAAGAAAGAAGACTGTTGAAATAGTAAAGTTGCTAAATGCAATTTAGCTACCTGCAAAAGTAGCCATAATGCATACCAAGGCACACTAGAAAGTGAGCTCTGAATTGAAAGAAGGAAATGAGGTGGCAGATAGAGGCAAAAGAGGCAGGCAAAGGTGAGATATTTATTGAAGCAGCTTTAATTCTAGGTGGACAAATTTTCCTTAGGAGGTAAGCTGAACTAAAAGGAAAAGGACAAGAGATTTACTGAGACAGAGAAAGGAACATATAACCAAGAGGGATGGGCCGTTACACAAGAAGGGAAAGGAAAGCTTGTAGTTCCCTCCTATTTGTTACGGTCACTAGTAAAAGAGGAACATCAGAAAATCCACTAGGGGATGAATGCCTTGTATAATTATTTAAAAGAAAGAATTGTGGACAGAAACTTACAAGATACAGTCATTCAAGTTACCCAACAGTGTAGTCTTTGCCTCCAAAGTAATCCCAACTCAAAACTTGGGCAAATTGGAAGAGACTGTGGGTCTGGACAATAGAGGCAGATTGATCAGAACTTCCCAGGAAAGGGAGGTATTGATATTTATCAGTTCTAATAGATACTTTTTCAGGATGGCCAGAAGCTTTTCCCTATCAGAACTGTCAAAGCAAAGGAAGTAACTAAAGTAATGTTACAAGAAATAACCATGCTTTGGAGTTCCAGCCAAAATATCCTCAGACAGAGGACCGAATTTTATTTCAAAACTGTGAAGCACAACAGTCACCAATTAAGTACAGACTAAGAACCTCCCAAACAAACAGCAAATTGTAAAGTTAGGGTGAAAATCAAAGCCACCTTAGTCCCAAGGTCTTCCATTAGCATTACTGCAAATTTGGACTAAACCCAAGACAAAGGAGAAATTAAGTCCTTTTAAAATATTATACAGGGGCCATATAGAGTACAAGAAGGAATATCAACCCAAGTATGGGAAGAAACCCTACAGGGATACATGATAGCCCTAAACAAACAACTTAGAAAAATTGAGAAACATGTGGCTGGAGCTCAAAGCAAGGAATTGGATAGACCACTACATAACATACAGCCTGGAGATTACGTGTATGTCTTCTCTGCAAGTTTTTGCAGAGAAAACTTTGGAGCCACAGTGGGAAGGATCATTTCAAGTGCTTCTCACTACTTTCACTGCAATCAAGATTAAAGAACAGAATGCCTGGATTCACCATACGCAAGTAAAGAAGAATCCAGGAGGAGTTTAGAAAGCAACACCAGGCAACAATAAACTGAAATTAAAGCTTACTCGGAAAAAGACCAAACTAGATTGTAGGTAGAAATGTCAATTATCCTGATTTACTTTTGATTACAGCTAGAACCATAACTGAATTCAGTGCAATACAGCATGCATATGATGTGACTAGTGTACATACTTGTCAGGGAAAAGATTATGACCATTACTCCTGTAGGTCTCTCGAAAATATTGATAGTTACAAATGCACCCTGTCTGGGGTGCATTTGTACAAGATGGGATCTATGAGTTCTACCAAGAACCAATGGAACTCATCCAGATTAGTCCTGAATGTTGTGACAAATGCTTAAAAGAAACTGCCTGTCATGGGTTGCAGTGCAAACTTAAACCAAAAATGTGTATTCCATCACCATCTGTTGGAAGTGGGGTGGGGAGTGGTGTAATCTTCTGTCAATAGGCCAAGTGATAAGAAACCATCCAGAGCAGTTTCCTTATCTCTTCCACCACCCATCCTCCCTCCAGGGAGAGGTCTTCTGTTCATGGGCCATTGAGTCTCACTGTTAAAATTCCATCATCCCATTGGGAAATGCTCCAGCCAGGGGGAGGAGACAAGCTTTTTGACTTGGATAAAAACCTGAGCCTTGGAACACCAAGGCAGCCTTTTCCACTGCACTCCCAGAGGAAGAACAGGCCCAGCCATCACCACTGCACCTTCAGCAGAGGCTGCACCTTTCTCCAGGATCACTGCTCCAGCAGAGCCACAGCTGCTGCTCCAGGAGGGCTGCAGCCACCATTGCAACTGCACTGCTGCCAGCACCCTGAGCCACAGGGTGTCAGGGTGGATTCTGACTCTGGCAGTGGGTTGGTTTGTTTTGTAGTACTGCATGCTTGTTTTGTTTTACTTCTCCTAATAAAGAACTGTTATTCCTACTCTCAATCTTTGCCTGAGACCCCCCTTAAATCCAAAATTATAATGATTCGGAGGGAGGGGGTTTACATCCTTCATTCCAAGGGAGGTTCCTGCCTTCCTTAGCAGACACCTGTCATTCAAACCATGACAGTGCCCTGAATTCAGAACCTGGGCACAAAAAGTTAGAGAGAAGTGGCAGACTGTTAATATAGGGTCATGTGCCACACGAAGACAGCTAGGATTTATATGTGAAGGAAATACCAAGATACTTGTCTAGATACAGAACAGAGCAGTTGTCACTTTGAGGTTTATTCAGTTGACCAAAGAACCTCATTTGTATATATTAACCAAAGCTGTGTATCTCTCAGAACAGCATGTTTCACAACAATAGTAGACAGACTTGCCATAAATGAGACACAATTCTAATCTGTGCATTTGTAACTTTTTCAAAATTGAAGGATCAGGCATTCATCCTATTGCATCACTACATGAAGGCAAATTTGGCTACTATACAAGATCTAATAAATTTAAAGGGAAAAATGCTTTCATTAAAGTACAGCATGACACAGAGACCATACGGAGAGTTTTTAAAAAGGCTAGAAGACACACCTCACCATTGGTAGGATGTAATCTTTAGCTGGTCACCAAATGCCACAAGTATCCTTAATGCCTTAGTACAGCCAATCATTGTTCTATTGATTCTAGTTTACGTAAGTTTAATTCTGTTTGTTGTAATATTTGTTTGAAATTAGAAGATACTACAGAGAATAACAACTTCAACCTCATTATCAAAAGCATATGACACAGTTTTAAGAGATTCTTATCGCACAGCTTTGTTAGATGAAGAATTAGTATATTAGTAAAAGATTTTACTAATTTTGCAGAGTAAGGGAGGAATGAGTAAGAGTTAGAAGACTTAAGGGTAAGAAATTTATTTAATAACATATAAGCAATACAGTTTAGTTAAGAAGAATAGTAGATAGAGAGATAAGAGCAATAAAATTCTGATTAAAAAACCCAAAGAAATTTGAAGAAAGGGCTAAAGGTTTAATCATTAACATATAATAGGAACAAATAGAGTGAAAACAATTTATTATGCATTAAATTCAGTTATTGTGAAAAATCAGAAGCCCAAGAAATGCACCTGACTTTTTGATAATTGAGGTCAAGAAAAAGCCTGGACCATAACCAAGGGGTCATGAAGACGGGGCAATGGGACAAAGCAGTGAGGAAGAGTTCTTACTTCCTCCCACAAGACCACTGACCCAAATCAAGAGACCACCACCCCAATTAAGAAGAGAACTGTGCAATTGGGACAGACATCCAACTTATTTAAATACAAAGTAGGGACAGGTGAAGAATCTGTATAGGTGTGTTAGGTAACTATGAATATGCATGATTTTTGAGAATAAATAGAGAATCAAAGCTTTGTGAATTCAGCACATCTTTAGGACACCAGTCCTCTGTGCTCCAGCACTGTAATAAATATACTAATCTTTTAACTAAAATTAGTTGATTGCTTTGTGGTATTTTAATGCATCACTATTTCTCAGTAGTAGGTGGATGGTCAGTTTTCCCCTAACAGGACTATTTGGGTCACACACTTCACACAGACCAAAAATGAACACTGACATATTTTATCATTATTGGTTTTTCCTCATTACTGTCTAAAACATGGAAACTGTTTTATTTATCAAGAAAGCAAATTGCTTCCCCTTAGAAGCAAAGAGACACGTTATTTAAATCAGCCCCAGAACTGAGCTATCACAACTGTCCACTCTTTCAAGCAATCAGATCTATGAACAAGAATAGATTCATAAATACATATTTCCTACCCTCGTCTCTGGAAAAAAAAAAGTATTCACTAACGTCATAGAATGTAGCCTATTATTCTTATTAATCCTATAGAAAATACAAAACTATTAAATAATTTTCTGACTATCAAAAATACCTTCAAAACAGCTTTTTGCAACAAAGTTACTTTCTTGATTAGAAGGGAGAGTAAACGAGAAAAAATTGTTGGGCCAGACCCATGTGTGTCATATTGGGCCAAACTCATATTGCCTTCAGTCTTTTAGCAGAGCAGTGATAACTCATTTTAGATGAAAATGGGACTTACAATTTCAAACGGATCATGCCCATTTCCTTAATAAACCAGAGCTAATCTATTATATGCACAAATTGCCTCTGAACTCTTCAAATGCCAAGAATAAAGAGTGTCTTGATGAAAAGCTTTTTATTTTTCCTTTCTGAAAAACATTTAGAAGAAGGAAGCAGCAGAGAGCAGAAACTGCCAATAAGTTCAGCCCTGACACAAGTAATCCTCTTCAGATGTGTGTAAGTGCAAGTCAAAGGTTCTAATGTCAGTGATGAGATCATTATTAGATCAGAAATCCTGTGGCAGCAGCACAGTGTGGCAAGAGAAACGGGAAAGACAGAGTCCAGACCATAAATACACAGATATTTATTTGTGACACAGCAAAAAAGGCAACCTTCTTTTATCTTTAAAAGCCTACAAATTAAATTAAAACTATATTTCCATTGCCCATGATTCAGACCACTAAGAAACTGACAGAAATAGACAAAGCCTTTTTGTATAACCTCTTGGACATTTCTGTTAAAGTACACAAATAAGGAATAGCTGAGAATTATCTGTCCTCTGCAGGAAGGTCTCGGGCCCAGCACACAGAGCACTGCAGTTTGCATCTTCTTGACCTAATGCACTGATAATTTGGAATAATTTGGGAGACAACGGCATATGAGAATTATGTCTTTAAGTTCTGTTTCGAGCACAGACTGTGATAAACAAAATGGCAAGAAATCTAAAGTTAAATGCTTATCAACTGAGACAATTGAAGAATTTGCAATAAGACATAAGAGGCAAACAGCTCCCTCTCAGGACTGACCTACGTCTTTTGAATGTCCACAGTAAATAAAATTAGACATTCAGAGGGTTTTAAGTTGCTAAGAATTTTTCTTTCCAGGAGATGAATATACACCAACATACATCCTTGTGCTTTGACCAGTTTGGAAAGGGCCCTGAAACTGAAGCAAGAAAGCTTTTGGAAAAAAGGGTGAAGCCATCTTACCAAACCAAAAGGAAATGCAAGGCAGAAAAAGTTTAAAAGAATGTTGGAATATCAAAGAGGAAGGATTGCATACATTACAGTCATCAGAGTTGTACAGGGAACATGAACAGCAGCAATTATATTAATAACAGCCATTTATTTCTACAGATTCCTTCAGTGATGTTCACTGATGTTGATGGACACCAAATGATGAATGGTAATCAACCTGAGCACTTCTTAAGTGACTGCCCAAAATCTGTGTCAGATGAAAGAATTAAATTTTGATTTCTGAAGTCCTCTGGGCTCTAATTCCTTCTAAAAACAATTGAAGAAACATACCCTGGCTCAAAGAAGAAATTTTATGAATTTATAATTCTTAAGTAAGATCAAAATAAACAGAGTGTATGGGAAAACTGACTGCCAGGTGAGGTGGAAACACCAGCTATCAGATCACAGCCTCAGTCAATTCAGGTATTTGCTGACAACTAATGGAAGAAAAGGAACACTCCTCTCTTTCCCTCCTTTTCTCAGTTATTTCCGTTGTCATCAGCAAAACAGCACGTCGTGGCTTAAGTGCAGAACACTGAAAAATTAATTCCTATGCTCTGGTTTAGTGCTCTGTGCACCCTCCTGAAGTGTGATAAGTTACTTATTTTGGCTGTCTGATAAAAAATTGATCAATTCTAACCAGCACAAACCTCCTAAAAAGCCTGGTTTCACTAAACTGGCAACTAAAGAGCCAGCACAATGAGAGCAGCTTGCATGCACTCAGAAAGCAGAAAATGACAGTGCAATATCACAAACCCAACAGAGTTTCCAATAGGTCACTGTGAAAGAGATCAGTTCCTTCTTCACGTGCAAAATACTATTGAGTCTGAACATTTCTTAAGATGAAGACAAACCCAGAATAAATATTCTGACTGTAGCAATCACAGAACTACCTGGAATGCTCTGCATGTCTCTCCTTCTGTGTGTTCAGGCTTCTGTTTCCTAGAGTTTATCTACTGACTTATCAGTCTCAGAAGTTAATTATAAGCTAACATCAGTACAGCTTCTTTTAGCACCTTAAATGACTTCCCATTAGTTTTAGGGAAAAATGACTCAGCCTTCTCTTTTTTCATTCAAAGTCAAACTTTCATTTTTTAAATCTACATTCACTTTTCTTCTGATGTTTGGATTTTTACATCTTTATCATAGCAACAGAGTTCAAAATCACCCATTTTCATAGTAAAATTATCCCAGAATGAACTAATAAATATTTGATTTTTTAAAATTAATTAATTAATATTAATATTTATATTTTTTTTATTTTTCACCTCTCAGGAAGTCAGGCCACCACCTCTGCACCTGCAGTCACAGCATCAGGACAGACACATGTGGAAGTGTTCATCCCCAAGTATTCATTCTCTCTCTTCTATGAAGATAACATGATATTGAAATAAAAAAATTTAAAATAAATCAGCACAAAGAGGGTTATTTCTATATATAATTCTGCTCAACAAAGCTGCAGTCATTTCCAAGAAAAGTTCTAACCAGATTAACTTTTCCCTGTATGTAAAACCACACCAAGCAAACGAATTACGTGGGGCTCTGGAGAAAGCTGTGATTTTTCTGCTGTGCTTTCAATGCAGCAAAGAAAAGCACTTTGCAGCAAATAGCAGGCAGGGCTTGCTACTCCAGCCTTGCAGATTAAAGCAAAGGACTGTTTTGTTTTTAGTCCATCAGCTCAGCCCCATGCCCAGCAGCCCTTGGCTCCTGCAGTGCCACTGATCATCTGCCATATGTGGCACATCCTATAGCAGCATCCCAGAGAGATGGAACGAAATCAACACTGTTGTGTTTTTTAAAGGGCACTGAAAAACTGACAGATGGCAACAGCTGGGGCAAATTCCATTCTCGGAAGCACTTTTTAATAAAAAATTTTATACAAAGCGAATGGGGCTTTTCATTGCACATGATTTCTCTCTCATTGCACATGATTCCCACTGCCTCCCATGCTGCTGTTCTAGCAGGCAGCTCCCACACAACAGCCAGTTCCCACAGACAAGGACAGCAGTGACACAAAAATGGGCAAGCATCCATTTGAGCCCACATAGCTGCAGAATTTTGCCCTTTGCCCTGTCCAGTTTTAGTGAAGCATTGCAGAGGTGAAGCCCTGGGAGAAGAGGCCATGCAGAAACAGCTCTTAGCTACAGGAAAGCTGCCAGGGGGGATGTAGCAGCTTTGCTGTCCTAAATAATGCAATCCAGTCCAAAAGCATCTAAAAGCTTATGTTAAGTTGCTGTCATCCTCTCAGTTCTAGCATGCTTATTAATTACAGTATTATTGAATTTCAGTTCTGCACTCTGGATTCCACACCACACACAACATTCACTGTTCCTGCCTTCGTTCATGGCTTTTTTCATCAGCACACCTGGAAGCTCTCCAAGGCAGGCAGCAGTAAGGAGCAGAAGTCTTGTCAGAAATATCCATTAAATCTGTCACAGGCACTAACAAATCAATCAAGTACCAATGAGCCTTTCAGAATTTTTTTTGAGCAGCTGGTTAAAAAGGGACCCACCTGACTTGAAAACTTTTCAGCAGCAACAAAGCACACTAGCCTGACATGTTGTGGTTATTATATCCACTGCTGCAGAATCACAGTTATTTAAATTTCTTTGTCATGTGATAGAAATAAGTTAATTTTAAATGCTTAACGAAATTTATATTTAAATAATAAAATTTAAATAAAATTTAAATAGTTTTTTTGGAGATTAATTTCTATAACAGGCTGTCAATTGCTCTCACTTGTTAATCCAAATTATTTTTCTGTTCTTTTGAACTTTATATAAAGGCCAAGTAAGTTAGTGTACATCATGTTTTTTAAAAAACAAGGAAAAATCAGAAAAGTTAAAAATTACACTTTAAAAGGCAAAGTAGGTTTGTTTTGCAATCTGTTTATATCACTGTCAGGGTTGCAGTGCAAAATGTAATCAGGGCTGTGTTATTCCATTACCATCCTTAGAACTGGGATGGGGGTAGTGATGTGATCTGTTGATAAGCCAGCTGATAAGAAACCATCCAGAGCAGTTTCCTCATCTCTTCCACCACCCATCCTCCCTCCAGGGATAGGTCTTCTGCTCATGGGCCATTGAGTCACTGATAAACTCACATCATCCCACTGGGAAATGCTCCAGCCAGGGGGGAACCAAGCCCCTGTACCTGGATAAAAACCTGAGCCTTGGAACACCAAGGCAGCCTTTTCCACTGCACTCCCAGAGGAAGAACAGGCCCAGCCATCACCACTGCACCTTCAGCAGAGGCTGCACCTTTCTCCAGGATCACTGCTCCAGCAGAGCCACAGCTGCTGCTCCAGGAGGGCTGCAGCCACCATTGCAACTGCACTGCTGCCAGCACCCTGAGCCACAGGGTGTCAGCTTGGATTCTGACTCTGGCAGTGATTTTCTTTTTCCTTTGTACTATTGCATGTATTTTGTTTCCTTTTTGTTTTATTTTCCCTTTTCCTAATAAGTTGTATTTCTGACTTGAAGTCTCTCACTTGTTTTGCTTTTCAAACCAGAACAATCACCATGGTAATTGCACACCAACTAACTGGAGACACAGTCAATGAAGTAAGTAAAAACCAGTCACTTCCAAGAACTTGTTCTTTTTCTCTCAATCTCTGTGTAATTTTTCTAAACTTCACATAAGAGACAGTGCTGTACACGAGGGAAACTGACCTATGATGTGAAATACTTTATTACAAAACAGTGTAAGGCAAGTGTTCCTGTGGATACAAGGTGCATATACTGGTTAATTGTGTCCAGAGCTGCCATTATACCAGTGAAGTTTTACAATAACATGCATGCATCATAAATGCCTATAACACATGTCTGTATTTCATGCCTACCAACATTTTGTCTGTTCATGCCCTCCTGGGTTTTCAGTAAACACAGAATGCCTGAGGATCGAAGGGGGTACCAAACAAGGGGGGTACCAAATCAGTGAAACCCTTGAAACTGACACAAGATATTGGGAGAGAGGCACAGAGCCAGAACCCCAGACAGGACCACAGAGCTCTGCAAGAAAAGGATCCCCAGGAGATGGCTGGAGCAGTGGGGATGGGACTGGGTGCCCGTTTCCATCACTTGATCAGGTCAGCATGTCCTCCTTAACTAACCTGGCCTGAGCCAATTCGCTGAGCAGCTCCAGTGTTTGCACCAGGGCAGGAGCAGAGTCTCTGTCAAGCGTGGGAGTGACAGAGTGTGATACTGCAAAAACTGAACACAAATAATATATTGTTCTCTGAAATCATTCTGAACTTGACTATATTTATGTTCATCTCCCCCTATGATGGAGGCAACAAACAAAAAAAAAAAAATCTAATATTGCCTCCACTGTCCTTTCTACACTGCCTTTCAGTCTGAGAGACAAGAGTCACCCTGACATCAGACAACATTTAAAATAATTTAAAGACTTGGTCCATTTAATACAGAAGTGTTGGACTTCATTTATAAATGGAGAGGTTGTTTCCAAATGACTGAGCAAAACTGCTATGTGCCAATCTGGTGTCACTGTTACATCCCCTATAAACACACCTGCATCAGAAATGGTCATGGGACAGAAATAGCTGAGAACAGCAAATCACCCTTGTGCTGGGGCTGCCCTCAGACATGCTCAGTGCTCCACAGTCACTGAGATAAAAGCACTTGGAGAGGTGTTTTTGTAATCTAAACACACAGAAAAAAGGACAGTGGAGGAAACCACAGGCCAGGAGAACAAATTGGTTTGATCCATTTCACACAGCCAGCAAAAGGAGAACTGAGCAGAAAATCAATGACCTAAACCACCTGTCCAGAGTTTGAATTCTTTATATTTTCCTTCCTCTTTTTGCTTCATAAAAGTAGTATCACATGCATTTTTTAGGTGGCAAGCAAAGGGATCAACAGCACTTTCAGGCTGTTGGGAGAGTTTGTTCTTGTCCAGAAAAAATAAATTTTTTTCAGCTGAGTGGAAAGAAGCAGGTTTAAAGAAAAGTGGAGTTCTTATCTATTCTTTCCACGAGAGAATTGTTGACCACTAAGCACAAGGAGCTCTAAAGCATAAACAATTATGTATTCAGGCTGTTCTTTTAAAGTGTTTTTAATATTTAGAAATCATTACAAGCAAGTGACATGTCCCTGCTGCTTTACACTAACTCAAGTAGTTCCATACTGAGGAACATATTTTAAAGCCTTTTGATTCTATTTTTAAAGCAAGCTGGAATCCTGCAGCACCAGTTCTGCTGCAGTAAACTTTTCAGTGGTGAATATTCCAATTCCACTTGTTACATTACTAATACTTCTTGGTATCATAAATTATTTTTCTAAGTCTGTATAAAGAATGCTGCCTGCTTTAACAACTGGTCCTTTTTGATTTTCGTCATCATTCACCTACGAACATGACAACACAGGAACCCACACATAAAACAAAATATTTATGTAAAGGAGAGAGATATAATTGAATTAATGGGTGGACCACAGATGGAATGGAAGTGTGAAGAAAGATATTAGAGTGGAATTTGCATTATTTGACTCAGTGTGTTCCTTTCTTTGAGTCCTCACACTTCTCTTTCAGGCCTCCCTCTGA
Organism: Thryothorus ludovicianus; assembly: GCA_013397245.1. Taxonomy (NCBI): domain Eukaryota; kingdom Metazoa; phylum Chordata; class Aves; order Passeriformes; family Certhiidae; genus Thryothorus; species Thryothorus ludovicianus. The sequence goes on along the minus strand of VZTB01017166.1, from coordinate 181,812 downwards.
GGGTCCCTCCTGTTATTGCAGCACTGGAGGTAAGGATGGGTGCAGATTTTGGGTTCTCAGGTTCACACACACTGGAGAGTAGAAGTAAGCAGCTTGAGTTTACTACTTCTTGAATATTAAATAATGAAGTGAATCAAACTATCAAACTACACAAGAGAAAGTGCCCCAGGGATATCATTCTTGTTTGCTTCACCTGGCTCACTGTAAATCTTCATGGCTTGGAGTTATGCTTGCTAACATAGTTTTAAAAATAATTTTATTTATATCAATACATGTTAGAAAACATTCATTTCTACCTGAAATTATAAAAACATAAGCAATTATGATTTCCACTGCAATCTTAATGATGAGGGACACCTAGAGCAGTTTTACATTTTTCAGCTCCTCACACTTATTTTAATATATGAGCCTATTCAGACCTCAGGTAACCCTCCATGTATCACTCAAACCATAAGAAGAGATATTCCTCATCCTTTTTACCCCCAAACAGACGAGTTTCCTATGCTGTCCTTCCTGTGACTTTCAGCATTTGAAATCCTTGAGGAACCATCTTTTTTAGATTTTTTAGATTTTAGAGAATGGAAGCGTAGAAACACGCTTAACTCCACAGCAAAAATCACATCAAGTTACAGTCTTAATCCACACTAAAATGTTTCATTGCAGAAAAAAAAAAGTTAAAATAGTAGATTAACAAAATAAATATATTTTTCAGCTTTTAAAATAAGTTGTCGAAAATAAAAAGGTAATGACTATAGTTCATTGAAATAAATAACTTCATATTTCAGCTGCAGATTCAAGAATGTTGTTCACAGTGTATTTTTTAATTATAAGCAATAACTCTCATACAGCAGGGCCTCATTAGTTTCAAAGGAGTATGACAAAAATCTACATCCATCCTCACAGCATAACAACAGCAACAACTTTTTGGAACCTATAGGCTTAGCAATTCCAGTATTCCCCACTCAGGTTTCTCTCTTGTGTTCTGAATAGCCCAAAAGCTTAACTCTCACTATTTTCCTGGCACCTTCAGTGACAACCTGTTTTAATTAAACAATTTTTTACTTAAATGGTTATTTAGTACACTTCAGGATTATAAAATGCCAGATTCTGTCCTATTGTGCAGGGCTGCAATTCACTGTAATATTCTGTCCTATTTTTCTAAAGATTAAGTCTTGTACATAAAGAAAACTACTCAAAACTAGTTCAAATGTATCTCAAATCACTATTTTCTGTAAGTAATTTTGAAAGTCCAAGAGGATACCATCAGACTGGAACTGGATATTTTTCTTGCTTCTTTCTAGCTTCAAGTAATTTAGCATATTTCAGTATAATGAAGTATCTCAGCATTTCTATTCATTATTGCTTTTATCTGTCAGGTGGAACTTGTGTTCACTCCTATGCATGTAATTCTCATTTTCTCCCCAGGCCCTTCCTCCTGCAATGAAGACCCCTCAGCAGCCAGTGAAAGCTCCATCAGAACAGCCCGAGTTCTTGATCCTTTATTATTCTTTGGACACACTGATGTCACCTACTATTATTACACATCTGTAAAAATTACTAAGAAAGGCAATCACAGAAAATAACCAAACCTCAAGCCCTCAAACCTCCCATCTTGGAGCTCCAGGGACTAACAGTGAGAGTGACTGGTTTTTTGGTGAATACTAAATCTGAAACCTGAGCATATTTATCACTCTTAACTTTACTGGATGATGAGCAGCATCTCTTAAGTAAAAAACAGTATCCCCAGATCTAATTGTGCTATTACCAATCTTTTATTTTACCTCAGATTAGGATCACTGTGAAGAGATTGAGTTTTAGCCTTTAAAGGCTAAAGTCTTAATTAACTAAGCTACAGTAATAAATGTAAGCTTCAAAGCTAGACATTAAATATCATTAAAAAAAATGTTATAAACATCTGAAACACTCCATGGCTTTGCCTGCACTTCATATTTTTTGATCATGCCTCATTTTAAGACAGAAATATTTAACACCAATGAATTCTGGGCATCCTAAACTGATTCGTGTTCTAAGTCTGGCTGACAGTGAGTAGAAAGGATAACATTCAGAAAAACAATTTTAAAAACACTTCTGTACTTTTAATGTTGTACCAAAAGTATAGTTGCTGTTATTAATGCCACTGCTAATCAATACAAAAAAACAAACAAACGAACAAGGAGGCCGGACAGCTTCACAGTCCAAAGCAGAGAAATGTGATTTTGTGTTCAGCCCCTGGATGGAAGTGGGCTGACAAGTGCTGGATTTGCTGTGGTGCAGCTGAGAATACACACTCCCCTGAGCTGCTAAAATAACAAAAATGTGGAGAGTTTGTGGTTGCAGCTTGTAGTTCAGCAAATATCCAAGTAACCTTCCTGACTGGTTTATTGTCTCCTTATTCTTTAGAGTGCTTTTAGCACAGGCAAATACAGTCAGAGACTGGGACTCCATCTGCCCAGGAGGTGTGAACTGCAACTGCTTCTGAGACAAATTACTTGTCTGAGGGGAGCCAGACCTCTGATTTTGCTAAGAAGGGCTCTCTATAAATTTATCAAGAACATAAAAGTAGATTAAATGTAATGGGCCCATAATTGTACCCCTGGTACAATTACCCAGCTCAGCCTTGCTGGGACACAAGGCACTCAATTGTGCTTTTATCAGCCCAGAAATGGGGGCACACTGACAAGTTTGGCCCTTCTCTTCCAGGGTGAGAAGGGACATCCATTACCTCACTGCCCTGAACCTTACCTCCTGCTTTTCTGCTTCAGAAATCCCCAGGAGCAGCAGAAACCCCCTCCCCACCAGGCTGTGTAAGATGTCACAGTGCTTTTAGGGAGTAACATAAAAGACTTCTGTACAAAAAGAGTGGGAATAATCTGCTCTGCCTTGTGGATAAGACCAAAACTAATGGGCTGAAACCACAGTACAGAAAGTTCAGTAGATCCCACCGTATTTCTAGTCAAACTCCCCCTAAGCCTGAAAGCCAATCTGGAGGTGGTTACCAGCCTCCCCACCAGAAAGGGAGCTGACTGTTGCATGGCTGAATGTACCAGCTGGTGTAAAATGAATTAAAGTTACATTCCTTCTTTTGGGTACATTTTATCAGATTTTTTTAAATAGATATTGTTCTTATGGACGTCCTTAAACAAGCTAAGTCCACATTGCACCTATACAATGCTTACAGTTTCTTTGTGGGTTTTGTAGGGGGTTATTTTTGGGGAGGTATTTTTTTGCCCAAGGGGCAGGGAGGAGGGTCAGGGAATGTCTCTGATACCCTGCAAAAGGCTCCAGGATGCCATAGTGAATTTAGTTGTTTTAAAGGTCAGTTATATTTCAACACCAGTCTGTGAAAATCCTTTTTGGGCTAGGACGTAAAAAACTGAAATATGGAAAACTGCTGATCCTGAACCTTCTCACACTTACAAGCCTATACTGGTATTTTCAAACTTTCCTTCAAAACTAGGAGACAAAAAAATACCACTGCATAAAAAAGAGTAAGTTAGTTATGCTTATACCATGATAATTTTAAGAACCAGGACTTTACATATACTTCAATTATTCACAATAAATTCATTAGATAAAGAGACACCAAAAGCCATTCATTGCAATCTTGTGAAAGCCTTCATGCTCCAGTTACAAGAAATGCTGATCACATTTGACAGCCAGCATTTTCACAGGTACATTTAGTCCTGTTAGTCTCTCCTTAGTCCTTCCTGGTAGCACAGACCTGTTAGGAAGGTAACTGCACAGAAGAATTCTTTTTCTCATGTCAGCACCCTTGATGTTAAACATTAGATAGAGGTGAAAAAAACAAGCAGATTACAGTAATCTTCTGTGACCACTCAGGTTTGACAGGTACCATAATGTGGGCACTCCTAGAAGGGGTTGACAGATCTACTTTAGTAGCCATGGGGACGAGAAAAGGCAGAGGTATTAGGAAAAATGCTAAAGCTTCCAAAAGTGAAAACTAAAATACTGTTTGCAGCTTGGAGTAGGCCTGTGCCACAATAAATATTTAAACTAAAAAAAAAATGAGATCATGGGAATGGGTACAGAAAACAGATCAAAGCAGATACTAAGGGCAGATAAGAATCACTGAACAGCAAATTCCTCTTAACAGCTTAGTTCTGCTTAGTTGCAAAGGAGTTGCCTGATGAAAAATTATTTGCCCGGGTGAAAAATACAAAATGCATGAACTACCTGTGCACCAGGGAAAGCAGCAAAGAGCAAGGTGCAAACACAAGGACTAAGTTAAGCACATGTCCAAAAGAACTACACCCTCACTAGCAACAGATAAAAATGGGATAAATAAGGAGAAGTTGGTAGAAAAATGTGTTAAAATCGGCGTTTCCCCTCCCATGACCCGTCACAGTGATAAATCCTGCACGTTTCCCTAAACCTGTCTCTGATGGAGGATGAGCACTTCAAGGGGAAGGCATGAAGAGAAGCAGGAAGATTTCTCAATCCATAACACCCAGGTATGTCTCTGTACAGGTGTGCCCTGGGAACACCAGCCTGGAGGGGAACTGAGGCCGTGCTGCCTGTTTTGGGTCAGTTCTGCTCCTAAAAATCTCCTGCCCATCTGCACTGAGTGGGGACCTGGCAGCTGGGTTGTTGCCTTCTTTGTTTGGTTTGAGATTTGGGATTTGTTTTGGTTTGTTAGAAGGGTTCTTTTGTCAATAGTTTTTGCATGTGTTTTTAAAGTCAAATTTACACTGGTACTACTGAAAAAAAGTTTATTTCTATAAGGCAATACAAATCCTGATGGAAGAACCAACAATCTGCCTGTAAACTATTTCAAGGGTTGCAGAGGAAGAAATTACAGAAATTTAGTCTTACTACAGTTTGCTCAAGGGGAACACAGCACAAACCAGAACCTGCCCTGATATACTCCCGAATCTGAGCCCATTAAATAAAACAATCAAACAAACAATGAAATATGGAGAACTTTCCAAGTACTAGAATTTTTTTTTTCTTTAATAGTAGCACAAAATACTGGAAATATTAACAGGCTGATGATAAAGGAACTGTTGGAGCTCTGATTCTCTGTTACAATTGAAAACTTATACATTAAATTTCCACATTTAAACAAAATATGGCCATAAACGATATTCCACGTTATCACAGTATTAAATGTACTGAATGTTGTTAATGTTGTACTTGTATGTTTCAGTTTTCTCCTACTAAATACATGATGCAAATTGAATTTACCATAAAAACCGTTAATAAATTAATGTCATTATTAAACCAAATAAAAGTACATGTGTTAAAGCAAAAATTACAACAGAAGTAGTTAAGTTCCTCCAACAATTTTAAAAGAAAGGAGTTTTTTTAAAAGGGCATAAGGGTTTTTCCAAAAACATAGGGAATGCAGGCCCTTCAAGGGAATGAAGGATCCAGTCTGTACTATAATATTATACCTGCACTGCAGATCATGAGGCCAAATATTATCAGGAAACGAACTATTAATACCAGGGAATGCACAGAAAGAATTTACCCTTGCAAGACGTAGATAATTTCTCATGATATAAATACTTCAAACCAATAAATGGAGAAGCTAAATTAAAACTACTGCCTAACATAACCAACATAACCTTTATCACGAAAGCCAGTCTAAGTTCAGTCTTTTAAAGGATGATTTTCTACATGAGAAGTAAATCACTATTTAATGAAAAACATGTTGATTCTCCCAACATAAAAGCTGAAGAAAATAATTAGGCTAACAACAAATTCCCAGTGAGCAGAGTTTGCAGTGTCAGAAACAACAGCACACGATTAACATCCCCAGAAGGATCCTAAGGGAATGCAAGCCAAGATGAAACACCCACAGTGACAGAAAAACTGAAAAACGGAAAAAAAAAAATGACCAGGGCATCTTTTCTCCAGGAATTGATCTTCATGCAGCCAAGAATCACTGGGGACCATGAGCGACAAACAAATCTTGATATTAAAATGGGGATCAATATAGAAAAACCATTTGGGACCTCCAGTTTGGCAGGCTAGGAGCTGATGCCAGTGTAAACTTTTGGGAAAAGTGACTGAGAGCAATTCTTTCAGAATACTGTAAAACGCTGTCTGAGACTTCTGCTTCCTGAACATGACAACTCCCCAAAAACCAGAGCACTCACCTTTACCAATTCCTTTCCTTGGAAAAGGTGAAGATTCTTAAGTGATACCATCATTTTGACAACTGCACCATCTTAGGATCCTCAGAGCTGCTATCAAGCCTTACTATTCTCCCTTTTCTTCAAAAAGTATTTTTAATGAAAGAGGGAATTTAAGAGAAAACTTGCTTGACATGCAGACGTCCCATATTCTGCTTAAGGGACTCAGGACAGAAAGTGTCAGGTAAAAGAGAATTAATAGAAATGCAAACTTGTGTATGACATACATCTATCATACAGCAGCCTAAGCAAAAATGTTCAAAACTTCCATTAAATTTTCTGTCCAACTCTTGACTGTTATAAAGCACTTACACAGCAAGATATGATTTGAGCAACTTCAAATATTTGTAACACATTTTGTCCTTAGCCAGGGAGCAGAACAGGAAGAGAGAAGGCAGGGGCTGTTACTGCTGAACAAAATTAATTATGTATTATTACTTTAGGCAATTGCAATTATTCATTTCTATAAAAACAAATTCAAATGTAATTGTATAATTACTGTGTTTTCATTAAAAATGTATTGATAGTGGGTGCCTGCTGTATTATTCTCTTTATTCTGTTCTGCTTCAGAATAAATTCAGTGTAGGAAACGCTTCATTTCAGGATCTGTGGGCCAACAGTCAGGTCCTGAGTACTCAGACACAATCTTTACATGCACCCTTCAAATTACACTGCAAATTCCTTCCTTACAATAAATTCAAAATGCAGTCCACAGGCTCAAATACTGCTGCTGATGGACATTCCTACCTGCAAAGGGAACAGGTGCATCTTTATCCAAAGCAACCAGGGGAGGGTCCAGAATCACAGTGTCGTTGTTTTCAGTTATGATTCCATGGTACGACGTCTCAATCCAGGGTTTGTGTTTGTTCACTACAAAAGAAAAAACCATGCCTCATTAATTTGGTTTGTGCTTCATATCCATTCAGCTCATTTTATCTATAAAGAGAAATTATTTAACACATTTCCAATATTAATGGTATTACTCAAAAACTTACAGAACTCCTTCAATAAACATTCTAATACAATAAAAGAAAAATGACATGCACGTCGTACTTCTCTGATGAGAAAACCAACACTTGCAGACATCCCTCCAATTAAGACACCAAAATAAAAAGGCAATTTGCAAAATATTTTTAATGTGCTCCCAACTGTCAGCCTAATTAGGTTCAGACACATTTGAACTAATTACTTTCTGTTGCAAAGCCCTGGCGCAAGAGAAAGGGCATCCAGAGAAACCCAACTTGACAAGACACAAAACAGAATGTTAGGTGAGAACAGTCAGCTCTTGCTCACCTTCTTACTTTGTATTTTCAGAATATCTGCAATTACTTCTGAGTTCTGTACATTGTAGAGAAAACAAACTTCTACATTTCAACCACTGACAAAAGTCTGCAATTCAACAATTTAACCAGGGGATTTGAAGTTTTTCTGGAAAAATCTGTCCTTCATATCCAGTTGTTGAATATTTGGATAGCTTGTCTGGAAGCACACAGGAAGACCACATAAAAAGACACTTTAAGGAGAGATCACATCACCAGATTGTCTTATTGCTGAAAGCTCTCCATTTCCATCCTTCTCACCATCCATCTCCTATTGACTGGAAAGGATGAAGACACAAAATAAAAAAGAAAGAGGAAATGTATGAAGCTTAGCTTTGCTCTGCTTATAAATTGAGATTTCTTCCTGCAGGCACAATCTGAATGTTATGTCACCGGAACTCGTACGTAAGGAATACAATGGTGACAGCTAAATGAATTCCAATTTGAGAAATGTACTCCCCCAGGCAAGAGGGAACACTGCACCAAGGAATATCTACCCCATTTGCAGCAAACTCAGATGCAAGGTAATTTCTATGCCTATTATTTAGCTGTGTGTATCAGATGCTGAGGAAAACACCTGGGGAGTTAACAGCAATCACCTCAAAGATGGAGAGTTGACACTTAAAGGGAAACCAAATTTTGAGAAAAATCCCACCCACTCCCTCAAAAAAAAACCACACAAAAAACACACAAAAAAACTACAAAACCAAACAAAATCCAGAGCTATAACCCTAAACTCTACCCTACCTTGTCTTCTGTGAAACACCCAGACATCAATGAGATTCAAGTTTCTCCCTTTACGAAGAAAGCAGTAAAACCCATCAAGACAACAGAGAGAGGGCTCTGGCCACAGGTAAATGTGGGCAATGAACAAATTAGTTTTTTCACTGGCTATTTGGGAAAAGCATACAAATATATTTATGGCAAACTGAAGTTCATTTTTTCCTTTCTTGCTTCTTTGTTTAGCCATAAGGAAATTGTGGACTTAGGAAGACTGATCCTTCTAAAGCTGAATTATTTTATATTCTAGCACTAATCTTGGAGCTTTGAGTTCATTTCTATGTTGCAATAGATCTTCTTTCAGAAGAAAGCTTACTTATCTTCACAGTAGCTGGTTTTGCTCATTTTTGCAATAACTAAGTAAAAGGAAGATTAAACTGAGGATGTGTCGGGAAAGGTGAAATGGAAAACAGGGATCTCAAATCTCTTTATCTTGTAATGACTGTAAAGCCACAGGAGAGATTGGTGAGTTTATGTAATAGATGAAGGCCAGAAGTCTTGTTGATGTTGAAAAATGAGAAGTGATGGATACAATTTCACAGCTTTTTATGGCATCTGGGATTCTGGTTTGCAGGGCAATTTATTCTGTATTTGTTACTGGACTATGTGAATTGCCTGAACAATTGCCTGAAAGGGCATCTCCTGACTGCAGGCAGATGCAATTGAACCATAATGAAACTGTAAACAGGAACTCACATGGAAAGGGAACTCCTTATGCAACTCAAATTTCAAGTACCAAATGCCTTTCATTCCCCCTGATTCTGTCAAGGGTCTGAGCTCTTAAAAACACTATCAAACAAAAAACACAAACAAGCAAACAAACAAAAAACACCAAAACTTTCCTCTTCCTGATTCCTACAGAATACTTTTGATGGCTCTAATTTTACTTAAGGAACTCTCAGGACACAGTGAGTGCAATTTTACCAGCCTTATCTTTCCCCAGCCAGTGTCAGATGAGCAATAACAGCAGTCAAATGAGTGGCAGCAACATCACTCCTTAAATTGTATTGGGAGGGAAGAAAAGTACATTACAAACAAATGCTACAGTATAGCCCTTAGAAACTGGCATTGGGAAAAGAACAATAAAGCAAAAACAAAATAAAATATCAAATTATTCACAAGCTCTTATCTTGCAGATGAATCTTGGAGATACATTCCCAAACGTAAAAACTATGGCTATTTAAGCTTCGTGTGACCCATGGTGTGGAAATTTTACAAAGAATGGAAAACATCCATGCTCTTTGGGAGTGCAAAGCAATTCTTTTGCATCAGATGATCCCTCTTTGAATAATTTCACATCATGAGAATTATTGATCCTTTTACACTGTTTCGGTTACTTGCTTTAAAATAAGCAATCTCTAATCCTGAGATGAGCAGCTGCTGTTCTGGCTGGGGAAGTTGTTTATTTTCTCCCTGCTAAAGGCTGGTAAAATATTACCATAGAATTAACTGCAGAAACCACTCTATAGGCTTTCATAAAATAATAGATTCTAAAGGAAAAACTTTCATATGTTACATGATCAGTTAATACTTCAATTTTCTTACTCTTGAGACAAAAGGACAGCAACAAAATATTAGACTGGCTCAAGTCAGTGTTTATCCCCAGGTTAACACAGCTCTCAAATATCTGATATTTTCCTACCCCTATGCAGTGTCTTCAGAAGAGCAGAATTTTCAAAATTCTATTTCAATTTTCAAAAACTCAAATTAAAAAAAAAAACCAAAACTGTTTTGTCTAGTCTTATTTGAGCTACTGATTCTACTTTAGGATATGTAAGTCTGATTTTAGATTTCAAAAACATAGTAATGCCACACTATATTTATTTAAACACCACAACAGACGTGTTTTACCATGCTATTTCAGACTATATGAAACTGTATGTTTAACTAGAAAAGAAAAACAAAGGTCATATTATAGAAAAAGTTCCTTAATTTTGATTATATACAGGGCTTACTAAGATATTTTAAAGATGAACATGTATCCTTTTTGGAATACTTTCAAGTTTTAAATAAGATGGGAATTTTTTCATTTTATCTTCAAAATGGAAAAGGCAGGAATGGTTAAAAAAATTTTCATGCTTCTCAACAGTGCTTGCAAATTCACAGCATTCTATAAAATAAAGTTATAAGCAAATGACTTTTCTTTGGTTTTCATTTGCTAAAGATGATGGAAAAGATCTACACACAGATTTGAATGTGAAGTTTCAGGAACTAATAAGGCAGAGGACTACACAGCCAGTTAAGCTCAAATGAGCAAATAAGCTGGATGATCAGCAGGTAAGAGTTATACAAAAAAAAATCTTTTCCCTCTTAAAGCATATTAAGTTGCAGCACACTGATATTAACTGTAAAATTAGAAAAAAAAAGTTTTGCCTTTGTCAAAAACGATCTTCTCTGGAAGCATTCATTATCTCCCTTTTCCTTGTACTTGTCTAGCTGGGTGAAGCTGGAATCAGTACAAGGCTTGCATGAATTCAAACGTATTTATTTAAGACATAAAGATACCCATGCTGGGGGTTTTGAAACTTGCCTTCCTTCCTATGATTTATTAGTCATTCACATAAACCCATAAGGATAAATAATTTATGCCACTTAGGATATGGCAATTAATCTTCTTTTATTACAGCTCGAGGTCAATCCATTATAATTTGTCTGCACCATTCCCAGGGCATTTTCCCAGTCTGTGCCACCCAAGGCTGTGGACACAATAAGAAATAAATGCAATAAGAAATAAAACCCTTGTGCCAGAAAAGGGCCCCTCTGTGCTCCCCTGCAAACACTCCGGGCACCAGAGCAGCCCAGCAGAAACGGCCACAGAACACCAACCCCATTCTGAGGAGTCCCAGGACTGCTGTCCTGAAAGTCAGCGTAAGGACAGCCCCCCGTGGGAAAAAATGACTGCAGAGAAAGCCCAGAGGACGTTTAGAACCCCAGCCCATGCTGCCCTCACAGAGGGTGTTTGACTGCAAGACACGCGGCGCTCCTGAAGGCAGTCGCAGGCTGCGCATTAAAATCTGCCAGGGCTCAAAGCCGGGGGCAACAGAGCTGAGATTTGTCACTGCAGGAGCAGTATAATAACAGGAGTACAATAAGCACAAAATGTATGAGGCCATCATCTCTTGAGCAAAGCCATCTTTTCTCTAAGCTGAGACAAAAGTTTGGGGGGCAGTAGGCAGGAAGCAGCACACGCAGAAGGGACACACAAAAAAGGTTTTTGCAAAATTTAGATAGTTTCTGACTCAAATCAGTTAGAAAATGTCACTGGTCCAAAAAATAACTCATTCTAAAAGAATTATAAAAGAAAAAAGTGACTATTCGAAGGTGTAACTTCTGACACCAGGGCAGATTCAGTATCACCAGTTAATTTAACTGACAATTTCTAAACTTCAGGCAGCTAAAATCTGAGGTAGCAAATTACAACGAATCAGAATTGCTTTATGAATGCAAATATTTTCTTTCTTTTTCTCTTCTAAACAGCACAATGGATTTATTTTCCATGTAATTATGTTGATAATATGTTATCTCATCTCTAGCTTGAAGAAGTTGTCAATTCCAGAAAAACTGGAAGAAAATTTAGGCTTTCTTTCAGCTTTAAGTCTTTTCATCTGCTAACTTCAATGAAATTCAGCTCAGCCTGCTGGAATCCTGCTTAGGTGTCAGAGGCCCTCCCCTCACAACCAACCAAATTGAGGATGGCCAGGAAGCCTTTGAGACACGCAGGAAATGCCATTAACTCCTGCAGAATGTCAATGAGCTCCTGCCCTGTGCAGGCTGCGAGCCTCCCCTTGGACAGCAGACCTGCTGTGCATGTCCAGGAGCCCTGCTGGGGGATGCTGCACAGCCATTCCTGAGGGATGCAGCAGCCACAGGTGCAGCTGCAGGGCACAATCCCCTGGCTGGAAAAGCCTCCATACCTGGACACCACTGACCCGGAGGTCAATCCTCCCTGGGGGCAGTGCCACAGTGACACCTCTGGGATCAGCAGTGGCCACAGCTTAGGCCCATTTCTCAGGCATTTCAAAGGAAATGGCAACCAAAACCATGCTTTGTCCATTGCTGAGTTTCTGTGAGCTGCTCTCTGGAGAGCTTAAACAGCCCTGGGCTCTGCACCAAGAAGGAGAAACTTGAAAGAGGGTGAGGTCAGAAGATGATTTTGACTCACAAGTATGGGTCATGCCATGTTCATTCTTCAATGAAGAATTGAGAAGTTTTGAAATCTCATATTCTTAAAAGAAATTCACTGGAGTCTCCAGTAGCTCCAGTTTGTGGTAACTGAAGTATTTCAGAGATTGTGTGTTTCACTAAGCAAGTCCTCATCACATGGGTCATACATGTGACTGCATTGTGCACATGTAGCTCTGTAACAGAGGAGCCCTTAATTCCCCCAAGGTATGTCTTGAGATAGAAACCTGGATTTCCAGAATGAGCCAAGAACAGAAATCAAAGACAGCAGCAAAATCCCAAACCTCATAAAGTAGCAGCTAAGAATAAAAATGTTCAGAAGACAGGCAGATTTGGGGCTTAGGTCACTAAGGAAATGAGGATTAGAACTTGAGAAAGAATTTAAGACTTCCTCTGGAAGACAGAGAGAACAAGGACATGGATAAATGCATTTTCAAGGAAAAGAAACTAAGAAAGAACTGGGAACTGAAAGTGGCTGTGAAGTAGGAGTAGTAAACAAATATTTCCATTTTACAGAATCAAATCTTTCTCAGCATTAGGAAAAACACATTTGAGTAGCTCTATCAGAAGGAACTGTGTTTCCCTACCTACCCTGAAAACTTTCCAGAAATGTTCAGATATGAAACACATTTTATATGCTTTGCCAAAGAGAAATCGTAGAGAAGAAATTTATTCTGTCCCACACACTTTGTTCTCCCTGTGATGCCATTGCCTAAATTACTGGAATTCCAGTAGTTATGTTCGGACTTTATTTTAACAGAGACAACTTTAAAGCACAATGCTTTATGTGCTTTTACATAAAATGCTAACGTGAAACTCCTGCTCCAATTAAGTCAATGGGAGTTTCAACACAAAGATCAGTTAAAGCAGAATTTATACGATTTATGATGTGTGATTATGAGATGTGAACTCTTTGGAGAACATTTTAAGTGAGCATTATGTTATGGGCAGTGCATCTCAGCAACATCAAATTACTCAGTGGAGGTCGTGTGGATACCTTGGCACTGCTTTGATTGTGCTGCACAGCAAAACCTATTCTGCACCAAACGCTGTACTAAGTTTTCTGCCATGAACACATTTTCTGGCCCCTGAGAGAAGGCTATTCAATAATGACAGTTCCCATCCACAAAATTTATTTCTATATTAAAAAAGAGGAACATTTGAAAATGAAGGTTCTTTTGTTAGTAGCTAATTCTCATTACAAACTAATTTGATCAAAAGCACTGAGTGCCTTCCCTAATAGGCTTCTCAGTAATTACTCCACTGTTGGCTATTTCTAAATTGAAACAACATACTCTGTACTTATTCTGACATGTTGACATGTTTTTGCAGATATAAATATCCTTAATTCTCTTGTAAATATGTTTATTTGGTTGGAGTTTTTTGTGAGTGGAGGACAGAAACTTTTTAACACTGACCAAATTAATATTAAACATTTTACAGGAATTTTGTGAATGGTTTGCTCAACCCACACCTGTGCTGCTCAGGAAAAAAGCAATCTAGGTGCCAATTTCATGGAACTCCTCTTTTAATACTGAGACATAAAGCTTTCAGCACATTTTTTACTTCCGATCCTTATTTCTGAAGGGCATATTTTGAGGTTTCATATACATACAAAAATTAGCCTTTATACTCCAACTCATTGCCCTCTTTTAGGGAATGGACCATGTCGTCTCTGGAAGCTGAAGTGCTTTCAAGCTTAGAAGTTACTTTAATTAATACAAAACACATTTCAACTCCTTCATCAATGTATCCTTATAAATTTATCTATTGATAGTTGTCATAACAAAGAGACTTGAGAGAGTGCAAATCTGAATTCTGAGCTTTCACAGCTTCCACACCTCAGCATTAAGAGCAGGAAGCTGCAGCTGCCCTATATCTAAGGAACAAAATTGGAATTAGGGGATGAGTCTGTCCTGTAGCTATCCATGGAAACTCGCACAGCACTTCCTGATTCCACCCTCAGATGTGAAAGTTACACAGTTACAAATCTTGGGGAAAGTATTCAACGGTTTAAAAATGTTTTCATTGGTGTCTCAAGGGCACAAAAAAGTCACAGACAAGGTGTTTTTCTATTTACTTGTACTCAAAATGCATTTAATTTATCCTGCTTATCAATGCTGATCTTCAATTCAACATGAATTCCTCATGAATAGCTCCATTCTCATTTAAAAAGCCATAAGAGCTTGAGATGCCAAATATTTAACCCTTCTATTATTTAATTTAACTTTCTCCAATATTTAAAAACTCCACGCTCAGTGAAGCTGCCCCAGTCTTATACACTTTATCTCTTTTGTTTAGGCTGAAAGTTGTTCAGAACGTGGGTTTATTTTTCCATTATGAGCATTAACAGCAGGCATTTTAAATTAACCTGACTCTCCTTAAATGAACCAGGATGGAGTGAGCTCTGAAGGGCTCTGCAGAGCTGACCAGGGCTCCCAGCACTGCTGCACTGACTGAGACCAACACCTTGCAGATACTCCAGATATTTCACACAATGCTCAGGAACACACAGACCTCCAGTGAACATTTTTGTCACGACAGTGTGTTTTCAGAGAAAGCAAAACAAATTCAATTTAGTGGTTGCACAGAAAGGTGAGAGCAATCCCGAAGAGCACCAAAGACACCTCAGTGAGGAGCTGCAAGCCTCTTTATTTGAATAAAGAACTCATTTGCATCTGTAATACCCACCTTGCTACCTGAAATACCAAAAGCAGGGGATTCCAATTGCTGCTGTTTCTCCCTATGAATGTCTCAAATATGACATATTGAAAGTGAATATTGTAGCTGCTATAGAAGCTGAGACATTTTAACACTCTCTGAGAAGATTTTCAAAGGTTTTCAGCACCTTATCATTCAGATAAGCACATTTTCCTCTGTAAACAGTGCCTTGAGTTGAAGTTTTAAAGAAAGATATTAAGGTATCTTAGGTTTTATGCAATTATGTCTCAAGAGTTTCAGCAATACTCTGTAGCTGAGAACAGTATTCTGAAAAATTCCAATTTAAACCCCTAATTATACTATGAGGCTAAAATAAATTTTAAAAAACCGTTAAAAATTGTAGCCTTTATAAAATTTCATGCCACGCTATTTTGATAGCACAGACTTAAGTGCTATCACAAATTTAATCTTCCTGAAAAATCCTATGCTCCTACACATAAGCCTACACATTTGGAAATCTTGGGAAATGAGATAAATCCTAATGCCATGGATTTTAGAGAGTAAGCAATTTCTTTTTTAAAAAAAAATAGAAGAAAATATTGATGTTCATCTCCTCATTATTTGTTTAAAATTACAGATTTCCATACAGCAGAGGCTGAAGGATATTGCAGTGGAGAGAAGCTGATCTTGTTTAGGACAGGTATTGCTGCAAATTATCTGTCCTTTACTTCATCCAGTAAATCTTGAAAAAAGCTGCTCATCTTTTCCTTTCCTATGGCCACCACTCCTTCCAAATGAATCATGTTGGTTTTGAAACTGTGACTGCACTATAGAAGAGATGCTTTATTCTCTGATGAAAACCAAGAAGCTGCAGTTCTTTAAGAGGGAATAACAGGAAGAGTGCAAGAAAATGAGACTGATAAATTCTAGGCACGTTTGTGTGGGCAAAGGCTCATGAAGCTGAAAGGTCAAGGGAGAGATGTGGAAATACACAGAAATCCAGAGTGGGGAGCATGAGAACCCTTTAGAGAATGTATACTCTGATTGTCTTGTGCCATTTGTGCATTATGGGAAGGCCACAGGGGCACTGCAGGTGTCACATTCACTGCTCTGCTGCAAGCTGTTCACGTGTGGGGTGGCACAGCTCTGGTCCATGCCAGTCACAGGTCACCTTAAACTGTCCAACAGCCACGGACCAAACCCACAGATAAACCACCAAGTGTCAAAATAACCACCAGTAATGCAGGCAGAAGGGCACCACAGAGAAACAGGAAGTCTGTTTGCAAGTATTTATTTTGTGTTCAGATGTCTCTTAAGTCAAAATGTACCTCAAAAGAAATCTATCAACTAGTTTTCCATTCTCACTCCAAACCTCAGAATATGCCTTTAAATGGCATTTGTCACAGGGTGCCACACATGAATAAAACAAGAATTACATGAGTTTTGGTACCATCAGTGCACAAGACAGGTGTCAGGTGGTGCTGCCCTCCGTTCCAGCAGAAAGCAGGAAAGCAGAAAAGGACACAGGAACTCTGGAGCATCTCCTGCTTTGGTACCACTCAGGGCAGTTCTATCCCTGCTGCTCATTTCTGACAGACTCTGCTGTCCCCTGAAGCACAGCACAGGTTTTGGGACAGAGCCCAGCTTCTTTGCACTTTCATACAACAGCTCTTACTAATTTGTGGTCTTGACTGAAGCTTGTGCAGATTCCGAAGTATATAATGATCTGTCTACCCCCAAAATTCAGTCGGAATTGGGAGTGTTCCAGACATTTTTAGAGTCAAGACCTCTGTGTTTCAGCTCTCCAAGGCAGAGAATGCCTTAATTCCATGGGCTATGAAATCCATATGGTGAACACATCCACACCCTGCTTTTCATAACTATTCTGCATTCTTCAGACATTTTCTAACTACATTTTATTTTTTTCTGCTTCATTTGTTTTCTTTTAACAGCTGAGTCTAGACCTAGGAACTGCCTGAAAGAAATATGTTTTAAGCTTTGATGCTGTTTCTGATTATAAACAGCTCTGACTTTATAACACAATGCTTAATTTAATTTATTTTTATGCACCTCATTATCAATGCAATCTTTTCTTTTTCAAGGCAATCTTTTCTCTCAGCACATTTTCTACAGATTTAAACCTAAAATTATCACTGATCCTATTTGAACGGTTTATTCTTCCCCCAAAGCTCCCTCACCTCTTTTTTTGCTTTTCAACCTGAAAACAGGCTCTTATTTTTCTTTCTTCCCTCAACATCCTCAAGTGCCTCCTAATTGCTGAGTGTTTTGAAACATATCAGTCTATTTACATAGAAATTATACTGCCAACAGCGGAGTTTTAAAATGCAGTTCTTACATTAGAAAGTACTCCTTCCTCACATCCACATTTATACATCTAAATAATAAATGCTGAGTACAGGTGGAGCTTGGGGTGAAAGTGTGGCACAATTTGCCTGCATTAGGAGTCAGTTCCCAGAGTTCCAGTCAGAGCTGGGCCATGACCTTGCACCAACAATTAACACATTCTTGTCTGCATATGGATCCAATGACAGCACCAAGATGCATTTTGTATTTCAGCCTCTTTAGGAATGAGAACAAACTATCAAATTCCACAACAACGTAAGACAGCTTTCCAGCTCTCTTAAATCTTGACTCTGAATTGGAAGCTCCCTGTATAACTGTCCCTCTCTCATGTTAGCCTGAGAACATAAACAGGTGAGGAAGGAGAAGTCCAAGCAGAGGAAAAGTAAACAGAGATCACCTGAGTGTGTGGGTTACCTCTTCTCTCTCTGGTATTAAACATAACTGAAGCCAGCGTTCTGGGCTCTGCACTGCCTTTCATCAGATGCCAAGACAAATATAATTTCAAAGTTTCTTTTAGGGTTTCTCCTTCTTCAAAAATTTGTAGTTCCTGCCTGCATTTCTGCCCTCCTGGGCCACTACTGAAATATAGACTTTTAGACTTGAGGCACACTGTAAAGAGGACCCCACTGGAAACAAAATAGTGAGGCAAGACTGACCAATCTTCCTGACCATACAAAACCACACAGTAAAACCTCCTTCTCTTCCTCATTGAAAATCTCGTCAAGCCTTCAGCTGGGTTATCCATGGGAGGTGACGAGGCAGCAGCTTCTGTGAGATGGGACATTCATTCACTCGCACGGCGACCAAGGGACCTCTGCTGCAGGGATTCCTGCAGGGCAGCTGTCCCCAACAGCAGCCATGGGGATCCACCAGCTCCTGCCTTCCAGCACAGCCCTGCTGCCTGTGCAGGGACACTGCCAGCCAGGTGACACTGCCAGCCAGGTGACACTGCCTGCCAGGTGACACTGCCAGCCAGGTGACACTGCCAGCCAGGTGACACTGCCTGCCAGGTGACACTGCCAGCCAGGTGACACTGCCTGCCAGGTGACACCACCAGCCCTGCTGCCTGTCCAGTGACACTGCCAGCCCTGCTGCCCCTCCAGTGACATTCCCAGCCCTGCTGTCCATCTGGTGACACTGCCAGCCAGGTGACACTG
>VZTB01017166.1:112545-163068 GCA_013397245.1 Thryothorus ludovicianus | reverse complement strand
GTTGTTCCTTCGTTTGTTGGGCTGGGGAGTGTTTTATCTGTTAAATAAACAACTTTTTCCACTTTCTACCAAGGAAATTTTTTTCCTATCCCGATTCAGCTAAGGGGAGGGGTGGTTCATTTAGAGGTTTGTTTGTTTTCCTTTCTTCCCCTCTCCCAAATTTGCCCTAAACCAGGACACACTGCCAGGAGAGGAAAGGGGCCCTGAGCCCACCAAGGTCACACATGGCTCACAAGGTATGGACAGCCCCTGGAGCTCTGACAGCACTGAGGCAAATGAAGGAGAAGCAGATGGTGATGGAGAGCTGCTGCTCTGACCCTTGGTGTAAAACATTCTGCTGTGCTACAGGCAGCAATCGCTCACTCAGGAGTGGAGGAATCTCAGGGCAGCCAGACAGGAGCTGCTGCCCTCAGGCAGCATAATCCCAAGGAATGCTCGTGCTTAGGTGGTGACAATTTAACTGTGTTTCTTCTCCAGAAATGATAATACACTTTTGGAGAAAATATCTGATTTTGAGAAACACTGGAACACTATATGCAATCAGTACTTTTTCTTCCAAAACAGGTTCTATATAATACTGGAATAATTAATTGCTTGCAAGAGCTTGATATGACTACTTGCATAAGATACATTCTTTATGTCAATAAATTAATTCATTTCTGTCTTTCTAATCTCAAAAAAAGCTAAGCTTCCATTCATTTCTTAGTACTCCCTGATAATTAAACAGATAAATTCCTAATTACTGCTGTCTGCTGTAAAAAGAGTTTCCAGGGCTCCGGCCAGTGCAGAAAAACTTCTTTGTCAAACAAAATACAGACTGATAGAAGAAAAATAAAATTGCATCTTCTATCCATTAGGGGTTGTTTTTTAGTTAATTAGTTAAGTCTCATGGCTAAACATCACACTTATTTTCCCTCATCACTTGGTCTCTAATTACCAAGCACCTCTATGAATTGCAAATATGAATGATTTTGACCCATGACATCTCAGCTTTTGTCCTGCAGTACTGCAGATGGGACATATTTTATTGCAAATTTCATTTCATGCTTTTTATTGTGAAAGGTATGGAACACTGAATGATAATTATCTATTTTACAGTTCATTCATTTCAAACTGATCATTTCATAGTCATTACTCCAGTGACAGACATGTCCTGTCAGTTTTACCCCTCATTATGCACATAATATCCGCCTTTGAGTAAGCAACAGAATTTTGAAAGGAGATTGCAACCAAGTTTCCATTTAAAAAAACACCACCAAAATTCAAAAAAGCTCTGCTAGCTTGTTACATTAACTTTAGGGGCTGCTGTCAAAGGAATATCTGACTAAAGTCACATTTCTGATATTTTTTACAACCTGGTTAAAAAACTACGTCTGGGCATAAAAACATACAGCTATATAAATCGTTCCTATGAAATCTGAATAAAAGGTTAAAGCTCCTGGACATATTTTCTAGAAATGAACTTGGACTTCAATTTTTCCTAGTATTTCAGCTCTCACAAAAAAATCATTATTTTTTGTACTGCAAAGAGCCACCTTGGTGATAGCCAGTGATTACTTGAAAACATGTGTAACATAAAGAACTTTTTCTTGGTGCTTCCTAAAGCAACTACTCCAGCCAATTTCTATGTTTCAATTTTAAGTAAGAGCTCTCTTGATACTCTGTTTTTTCAGCTCCTTTCATCAGAAATAATTGCTGATAATCAGAATCTCTTCATCCATTGATTGCAATGGATATATTCAATGGTATATCCAAAGGCCCTCACAGAATTTGGGTTGCTAATAGAAAATTGTTCTGCTCTTCCTTTTAACATCCCCAAGAAGAGGTTTTGGCTGCAAAATAGGAGGTTATGACGTAAGAAGTAGGGTATGTTAAATAGAAAATACATGGAAGGAATGAGTACAGCTGCAGAGCAAGCACACATAAACCACCCCACAACAACGTTCTCAATACAAGCCAACCAAGGATGAAATGAAGCTTTGTGATAACTGGAGCTGAACCACATCAATGACTGAGCATTTACTCTGGGTGACACTGAAGGGGACCAGGATGAACCAATCTGTTCAGTGCCTAGCCTGGTGAGAATGCTCTCTATCAGTCTGTGGCAGAACCCAAACAGTGGAGTCACATCAGACCACTCAGGGTTTCCTGACAACAGCCAAGAGCTTCACAAAACAAGCCAGCCAGGATGCAGAAGAAACTGCCTGAAGCTATTTAAATGCAGAAATAACACCACATTGTTAAGTGGTAAGGTAAAAAATAAGTTTTTCAGAGGTCAACACTTACAGTTGTTTACTGCCTGGTTTGGAGAGACCAGTGCTTGAAAGGATGATAGAAGAAATTAATTAAACCACAGTTATAGGCTTTATTTATTTGTTTGCATTTTGCAAATAAATAAAAGTTCTAAAGATCACATCCTGCATATGTCCCCTATGCAACAGCAGAAAGGTCTGGACTTGTCATGTCCTCAGCTGAACTGTACAACATTCACAAGTTTTATCTAATCTAAAAGCACACTTTTAACTGCCCAGAGCCTGTCCTGGATAAAATTCAAAGTAATCTCACACAACTCCAGGTTTTTTGTGACTTTGAAATTTCATTCATTCAAGATCCTCACACAATAACTTGACAGTCACACTTAAAAACACTAAAATTGTTATAAATTTAAATGCAACAAGAAACAGCAGAGTTCCTTCAATGTTTGGATCATGCCTGTGAGTCCAGGAAAAGTGCCTGCAGCTACATAAATGCAGAAATGACACCCCATGATCACGTAAACATGAATTTAACAAGGCTGACGCAGGGATTTGGCAACTGGTTGTGTTTATAGCAGCACATAGTCAACACTGTTCATCAACCTTGACTGCTAAGGCAGAGATTAAAGAGGCAGGGGAGCAAAAACACAAAACAAAAACAAAACACCTAAAAATGCAGACTAACTTTTCTTTGGAAAAAAAAATTATGTTATTTGTGTCAGTAATAGAATCTACAAGCTAAATTAGCTAAAGTCATCTGCCTGGCAAGGATCAGAGGTTTGCTCTGGTTCAGCAAGAACAAGCAAAACAGGCCACTTGGGTTTGATTGCTCTCACATATGGGCAGTCTCCAGACACAGAGGAGAAAAAGCCCTGCTGGCAGAAGGGACATGGCATGGAGCAGGACTTCACAGCCCTTCAAAACTACCTTCCCTTTCAAAGCAGTCCTTTGAGTGCCTTCACATCAAGGATGCCCCTGAATCTCCCCCAGCAGCAGCAGTTCTGCATCCCCTGTCCCCTGTGGGCCTGACCCAGTCGCAGATGGTGGAGGGGAACAGCAGGACTCAGACGCTGTGGGAACCAGGGCTTGTCTCTGGCTGCCCTGGAGGCTCAGGGACCCGGGCAGGGGGCTCAGAAACCCTGGAACAGAGCCCAAAACACCTGTGGGTTGGATTTTAGCCCATGGGAACCATTGCCAGCCTTCAAAGAAGAATCACAGGTCACAGGAGTTTAAATAGAGGAATAATAAGTTTGTCACAGGCTGTAAAAGTAGATTTTGGGTTTTAGTACAGGGGGGTGGGTGATGCCAAGATGGAGGAACCTCGTGGCTTTTTGGGTTTCTTCCTTCTTCTTCACCTTCTCCATTTCTGCTGTGATGGTGGCACGGGTGATTGGTTTAGAGCAGAGACCAACTGTGTAACACAGGTGATAGGGATTGGAAAGTAATTGTAAATAATGTAAATGTAGCTTTTAATATAAAAGACAAACACTGTCTCTCAGGCAGAGTTTGCCTTCTGCTGTCCTGCCAGACAGACCTCAGCAGGTCAGAGACAGAATGTTATAGATAAGGTAAAATAAACAACCTTGAAAGCAAGATCTGAAGAGTTTCAGCTTCTTCTTTCATTGTGGCTGGGGAAAAAGGACTTTATTAGCTCAGGAAAATTTCTGCAAAAGCAGCCAACCCGACACGACATGTGAAAGGTTCTACAGAACACAGCCTGGGAGCCACTGCCCTTCCAGACACACAGCACACATCACCGTTATCCCAGTGTGTTTAATGTGTTCATACA
The DNA here is from genome assembly GCA_013397245.1 of Thryothorus ludovicianus. Taxonomy (NCBI): domain Eukaryota; kingdom Metazoa; phylum Chordata; class Aves; order Passeriformes; family Certhiidae; genus Thryothorus; species Thryothorus ludovicianus. Next base: position 159,024 of record VZTB01017166.1, on the reverse strand, counting down.
TTTTAATGAGATGCAGATGACAGAGGGAAACGATGAGAAGCAAGCTGCCCTAACAAATGCTGCACATATTTTCATCAGTCTTACCACTGATACTACACTGCACATTTGCATAACAAAGTGCAAGAACACGCAGGCTTCGTGCTTGTGTCACTGTGATGGGCAACACAGAAAAGAAGTAATTGAATTTGCTTGGTATGGTCCTTGTTCGTTAAGCAGTATCACAAATAAGAGCCATGCTAACAGAATCATTTATCTGCTTCCTCCTACCTCACACCAGCAACAAGTCTTCCTTTCACTATTTCTTGCTAAAATTAAAGCTGAATAAAAAAGAAAATGTTAAGATTATCATGCAGATCACATTCTCACTGGTGCAACAAGTCAAACAAGAATTTAAGCAGCTGATTTAAAGGTAACTATAAGCTCCAAGGTTTGCCATACTTCAGGGCTAGAGCAGAATTGCATGGCTGAAAGTCCTCTGCACTGCCCTTTGCCACATGTTTTTGACAAATAACTCTACTCCCCTGAGGCTGGGCCTCGGCACCCCACTGGCAATAAGCTCCTGAACTACTCCAAACCTCCTGCTCAGTGCATCAGTTTTGACAAGATGTGCCCACAAAGTCGCAGCTCAGCTGCTTTACTCATTTCCTGCCCTGGACCACAATCCATCACTACAATCCAGAGCCCACCAACATTCTGCAGTCTAGCACTGGCATGAAGGAGGAGGGAGCTGGTTGAGACTTTTCCTTCTCCTTTTCCATGAATCAAAGCTGTCATGGTTGATTTTCTTAAGCACAGCTTTTAGTACAGAGCCAGTTCAGAGAGCTTAATGGAACAGAAGCACTTTGAGCAGTCTCCAGGCTTTGCAAGGAAAGCACTGCCAGAGGAAAGTTTTCTGCTTTTGTAACAGTACAAAGCAATGCCAGCATCTGTATCATGCAGGCAGCACAGTGCAGAAGTCCTGCCTTTTTGGGGGGACAGATCTGCCAGTCACCTGCAAAATCTGAGAATAAAGGGCTGAGAGAAAAGGCAGCTCATCTCTGAACTGGTAGCTTCTAGACATTGCCACTGAATGAAGGGCACTGTCAAAAAAATGAGCTTGAAGAAAGAAAATGGATGTCACATCAAATATATTATAACCATTGAATTTTAGGAAGAGGAGGAAGTATTTGTCTGTAAAAATACTCATGTCAGTTGTTTTCATTTCTTTGGGTTTTTTTTAGAACAGTCATAGTCTATAGAAAAATGCTGTGGCCAGGTTCATTACTAAACTTTTTTTATCAGAAGCAGGACAACAAACTATACAAGTCATAATTTGATGGACACTGAAATCAGTGTAAGTCAGTTCTACTCCAACAGCTTCACTGGATCCCCAGTTTCTGTAGCCACTATCTCACGCCAGCATCACTCCCAGAAAGAGATGCCCAAAACAATGCAAAACAGCTAAATCCTTCCACATCCCACACCTTCTCCTTGAAAAGGCATCTGTTGGGAAGTTGATTTCTTTTGGAGGATATAACAAATATCTGGTGAATTGTGTAGATTCAGAAAGCTTCTGTGCAACAAACAGTGTCACAAAATTCCACATCACAACTGTAGCAGAGCAATCTGAAATAGTATCACAGATGTCAACGAGATTATTCCAGTTTTAGGCCAATAACCTGCCTTGATCATGTTTGCACACTGCTAGAAGAAAGGATTGAAGAATCTTTGGTGAATTAATCCCAGTAAGACCCAAAGTCCATAAGTAAATTAACTTTTCAATGTGTATTCTTCTGATCCTACTTCTGGGTTTATTCTACAGTCATCTTGTGCTGTTTACAATAGAAAGATCATTATGAAAAATAAAGGCTCTAATCATCATTTTCAAATGCAGAAGTTTCAAACTCTCTCCATTAACAAAATGTGCAACTGAGTTTTTTTCTGAACCAAACAAGGTTAAAATGAAAGCTCTTTTTACACAAGAGATTATGAGTGATGGCACACGGCCGAGACAGGGTTCAGCTCCAAGCAACATCACAAGTGTTCAGAGTGTCACTTACAGAAGAACACAGCCTGCAGAGAGATCAGTGCACAGGAGAACAGCCCCACCACAGGGAGCCATCCAGGACTGAGTGTGCACTGTACAGCCACACTCACCTTTGCTACTCCCCAGAGCATACATGAAAGAATGCCATAGCAAGTTAAAAATCTAGTAAGGGTCACAGGTTGGGGCTTTTTTTGCTTGTTTGGTATTTTGGGGGGTTTTTTGTTTTTTTTTTTTCCCCCTAAACTTTTAGATGGTAAAGATAGTGAACTTTATTCCTGTACATCTGTCAATGTTTGGATTCACTTATCCTTGTCTGTTTCTGGTATTGATCACAGTGTATTTACTTCTTTCTTTTTTACTTTTTACATCAATATTTCCAGTTACTCTTCTTATTTATTTATTTATTTATATTATTAAGTTTTACCATCCTTTTATATAATGGCCAAAATATAGCAATACAAACTTCCTCTTCCCAAGGAATGGTGCAGATTCGGAGGCTAGAGCATATTGAGCACTCCACTGAAAAAGAAAATGGATGGGCAATAGTTTTGAGTACACGTTTAAGCTTTTAAAATATCTTTTATGAATCTTCATCTGAGCCAGCAGTTGCTATAAGGGGCCACATGCAGACAGATCAGACCTTTTTCCAGATTTTTCCCTCATCATTTCCTTCAGGACATTTCAGAAAGCAGGATTTTAACCAAACCTGTATTACACCAAGCTTGCACTGCACATCCAACACACCAATCAGTCTCATGGCAATGCTGAAGAGAACAAAGCATTTGTGAACAGAAAAGCTTCTAAACTATGAAAATTAGGAGTATATCACAATCTCCAGACTACAATACACAATTCTCAAGGTTTGGAAGAAATCCTTTGAGCTGTGATTTATGAGTGTGAATTTATGAATGCTCCAAGCCACTCCAGTGCAGAGCCAAAGCATTATGAAATCACGAGTGCTCAGGGGTCACCTCTGCCTCAGCAGGGAACTGCAGCCACAAGTGAAAGGCAGAAGTGTCTGAGCCACATCCCTGCTTTCACAGACCCAGTTCTAGAAGCTGACAGAGCCAACACAGACACAAACCTGGCAGGACAAGGCCATATCTCTGAATTCAGCAGACACCAGCATGAAGTGACCACACCAAATGACTCTGTGCAGATCTGACCACAGAACACAATCTGGGCAGCCCAGCGCCAGCCCTGCAACATGAGTGTAATTTTTAATGTGGCCTCAGATTCCACCATTTTCTGTTGTCAAATGGGTAAAATCTGGACAAGAGATGAAAAACTCTTCAAGAAAAGCAGAGCAAAGGTGGCTCAGAGCCCTCAGCTGAGGGCAGCCTGAGGAGGCTGTCACAATCCACACAGGTGCCCAACTGCCTGCCTTTGGTTTGGTCTTGTTTTTAAAACTATTGAATCACTCACAGCTGGTCTCGAAGCCCAAGACTACACCTCTCCAAATTCCAAAGCAGCATGGAAAACGTAAGAATTGTCTTTCAGTGCAATGATACAAATAGTTTAGCTGAACAGTGACTGGAAATTGAACTTTGGAATTTCCACTTACAAAGCAAACATCAAGAACCAACTCATTCCTCACAACCTCTTTGCTTGCCCCATGTGCTCCACTTTCAAGTCCCAGCTGATGTTTAACCTCTAAAGAAATACCCTCCACAGCAGCACTTTAATGTATAATAAGACAAAGATTAAATTAAAATTAATCCATCACAATTCATTACTACATTGTTTCCTTCATAAAGTGAACTTCTCCTCTTTCCCCAGAGGAAAGGCTCTTCCTCCTCTTCTCTCTCCCAATTTAGACTCCTGTTTTTCCAAACATGACTCACAGGTGCACCCACTCTAATCCCCGAGGAAGCTATTAACTAAAAATGATAAAAAGGCAGGTTCTAGTAGGCTTTGGGAGTGTTGGCTGAGAGACTGCCCTGGGTTGGACATAGTAACAGCTTTGTTTTGTCTTTTAGAACAGCTTAAAGTAAGCAAATTGAGAGCAGAAATCAATTTTTTCATTATTCTCTCTCTGCATAGCCACTCCATTTCAGTACAAACACATTGTCCTTATTCCTTTGTTTGAAGACAGCAAAAACAGATTTGTAGCTGTTTGTAGTTCCTGCCATTCTCCCCAGAAATCTGCAATCTTCTCACCTCCCCACAATTTAAATATCACACTCTTTACACCTTTTACAACAATAAAAACAGAATTCTGAGCAACACAGTGAAGTATGCACTCAATAGCCCTCAAATATTCCTTTAAAATTATTTTATTAGGACAACATATTTTTTTACAGCTGTTATTTGTAGGCATAATTCTGTTCCTTTAAGTAATGTCATCGCCTTGATTTGCCTGCAGGTGTTAACAATTGAGGTTTATACAAATTAGGAGTACAATGCTAGTCAGCTTCATAAGACCCATAAGTTTTAATTCAATATGCAATAATATACAGTGTTTATAAATTATTCTTTTAACTGACCGCTTTGTTATGTTAAGCAGTAGGAAAAACTAATTCTATTACTATTTGTTATAACAGTGGCATGGATTTGCTTTTTCTGAGAAGAAGCAAATGTGGAATTTTAAAATGTGGAAGATTAAAAGTATAGAGACTTGTCCACTTGTATTCTTTTTACCAACATGAAAGAGTAGAGCTGTGTCACTATGAGGAAAATATCTATTAAGTTGTCAGTTATGATATAATTTGCCTTAATAATGTGTAGCAACTGCAAGCTCAAAAAGTGACAGAAAAGGCACAGACATGTCACAGAAGTGAAACACAGAACACCAATCAGCACAGAATGAAAGAACACAGATATGCAAATGAGCAGAGGGATAAAATCTCATCTGTAGACAGAACCTACACACGTGTGACAAACAAAACCCAGAGAGCATCAGGGGACATTCTGTGACCACAGATTGCCAGCAGATAAAAAATCTGCCTGCTTGGATTCTGCTATGGACCAAGACCTGCTTTTGAGCTTCCCAGGCCACTCATTACTGAAGATGGGGCTGTTTTCACTCCTTCTGCGGCAGAGGAACCAGAGGAACCAGACAGACCCTGGACATTTGCTCCGAGAGTAACCCAAACACATTCCCCCCAAAGAAGAAAATGTTTGCAGGTAGCCCCACACACTGAGGACTCAGGTGTAATCATTTCTGGCTGACAGTGCAAGTCCCTTCTTTCCACCTGTTTTTCAGGTGGAGGAATTAAACTGTTTTTTCATATGCAAAGCGACAGTCACACGGAAGTACTGACAGTAAGAGTCTGCTTTCAAAACTAACAGGGTTATGCAACCCACAAGTGTACAACTATTATCTCTTTCAGTTTCATTATATTAACATTTTTGACATGGGTGAATGACAAATAAAAGCAGTAACTTGCACTTGCAGGAATTTTTTTAATTGATATTAAGGGGCAAGGATAGCAGTCTGTCAGTGTTAGGTCTTATCAGCCTTGAAGCTACATCTTTCTTTAGGAAATAGAATAGAAGTAGAATGAAATGTCGAACTGACAAAAAGATCTGACATCCCTTTGATAATAGAGGAAACAAGTCAGCCAGAGGAAAAGATCAGTACAGGATCTACTATATCCTGAAACTAATGTAACAAATTTAACGCTCCCAATCACTCCAAATTATTAAACACAATGACATTTTAATTACTTAGGGTTTTTTTTTTTAGCTTAAAACTAATACTTTGGAAATGAGATCCATGCCACGTGGAGTAACAGTAAGACAACAGGACGAGTTCCACCTCTGCTACACATTCCCAACTGAATTGACAAAACAGCAATAGTTAGAGGTAAAACAAAGAGAACACTGGATCTTACCTAGACTTCACCCTATATGGGCTATAAACAGTTAATAAAAGGGATACATGTTTAAATAGCAGAAGACCCGCAGCAGTAAAAGTTCCAGTGTAAAGTCTTTAAGATGAGTTAATTGACTTAGGGGTACAGACCTGTACATTTTCAGCATATTGAGGCAGAGGAATCTTCTGGATCAGTATCTGCATGGATTATCTGCCATGTCAAGTGCCAAAGTGGCAAACGCAGAAGAGAAGCCTGTCAGAAGCAGTTCTTGCATCAAGAGTAGATACAGAGATGACATTTGTAATGAGTCCTTCAGACTGGCTGACCTTTGTGCAGGATTGTGTCTTGCTTTGTTTCTATCCAAAACTCTGCAGAGTACACTGAGAGAATCTCTCACATGGGGAAGAGAGGTGCACACAAACCCAGAGGGACTGAGCTCAGATTTATGCTGAAAGCAGGATGCTGTAAAAATCCAAGTAATTCAGTAATTCTTCTTTAACTGCTAAGTTATGAAGAGTCAAGCCACATACCTGCAGTTGGCCAAGTTAGCGTATAAAAACAAACAAAAAAGTGCCAGAAATTAATATTCACAGTATAATCTGCGCACTGGTTACTCCAGTCTTCTCCAACTGTTAGCATTAGAGTAACTGCTCTAATCTCAACATACTAGACATGATTTTAATGATGTACCAATACAAAAATGACCACAGCCACATTAAAATCCATTTCCATGCACTACTAACTGAGTAGGTTTACAGAAAAGACTTAATTTTAAAAAGGAAGTTACTTTGCCTTCACTAACAAGCTACCCCTCTCACAGCAGTCACCTTTAGAAATGAATTCAGTTATCCATTCAATTATTCAGTTAGTCACAGTCACACTTCACTGTTTTTCCTCAAGAAGAGGGTTGTTAACTTTGACTAAATGTACCCCACATTCATACATATTTTCCACTAGGACAGAACTGGGTACATATGGCACTCCCTGCTTGCTCACTCCCGCAGGGAACCATCACTGCATCATGCTCTGAGGTCATACTGTAATAGGATCATTTAAATTTCTTCAGGATCAAAATAATTCTTCATTACAAAAAAAAAAAAGAAAAAAAAATAGAAGGCTGAGAGAAAAACTATTATTTTTTTACCCACAGGATTTTGGAATCACTCAGCACAATTTTCTGCATGGAATTTTTGAAACACAGACTAGATAGCTCAAGAAGAATGGATACTAAACAAAGCTGGGCAGAAAAAAGTTCAAAGCCAGTCCAGCATTGTTACACAGCAAAACAAGGACAGTACAGGAACAAAATGCAGAGGCAAGAAGCACTTGTTCAAAGCAAAAACTTTCTTGAGCTTTCCTACTGATAAAAACACATTAGAGAATTATTTCTTGAGAGTGTCTGTTGTGGCCTTTCCCCCACCCTGAGGCCTCATTTATATTCAGTCTGACAATGGCAGGTTGCTAAAGCCTGAAGCCATTGAACCTCACCCTGACTGCAGACTCTGCCACAGGGGCTCCAATCCCCCCTCTCACACCCGACCCTGAACCACTGACACAATCACAAAAATCCTCATTTTTGGAGTAGCGAGTAAGCTCCAGAATAAAAACCAAAAGAGATCACAGCAATTCCTAATTTCAACACACACTCCTACATACACCCCATGCATTACTCTGAGGTATTAATAAACTTGATCAGTTACAATTTCATAACTAACTTAATGCCAGAGAAGTTTTTACTCAAAGGAGCAAGAGAACTAAGTCTGTAGCTGGAGACCCCCACACCACATAAATACCTTGTACGTGCACCTATCTACAGGAACTGCCTTTAATGAAAATGCCCTTGGTTGATCAGAGGGGAAACACCTCCCTCTCCAATTCCCACTCCTTTATTGTAAGTGAATAATTTTCTATAAAATATCAACTATGATACTTCCCTTGCTCAGCCTGGCTGAGATGTAATTTCCCATCCCAGACACCTTGTCATGGGTTGAAGTGTAAAATGTAACCAAAAATGTGTATTACAGTACCATCTGTTGGAACTGGGATGGGGGTAGTGATGTGATCTTCTGTTGATCAGCCAGCTGATAAGAAACCATCCAGAGCAGTTTCCTCATCTCTTCCACCACCCATCCTCCCTCCAGGGATAGGTCTTCTGCTCATGGCCATTGAGTCACTGATAAACTCACATCATCCCATTGGGAAATGCTCCAGCCAGGGGGGAACCAAGCCCCTCTACCTGGATAAAAACCTGAGCCTTGGAACACCAAGGCAGCCTTTTCCACTGCACTCCCAGAGGAAGAACAGGACCAGCCATCACCACTGCACCTTCAGCAGAGGCTGCACCTTTCTCCAGGATCACTGCTCCAGCAGAGCCACAGCTGCTGCTGCAGGAGGGCTGCAGCCACCATTGCAACTGCACTGCTGCCAGCACCCTGAGCCACAGGGTGTCAGGGTGGATTCTGACTCTGGCAGAGATTTTCTTTTTCCTTATTGCATGGATTTTGTTTCCTTTTAGTTTTATTTTCCCTTTTCCTAATAAACTCTATTTTTGACTTGGAGTGTCTCACTGGTTTTGCTTTTCAAACCAGAACACACCTTTACAGCCCATAAAATTCTGTGCCTGTGTTCATATTGCTAGGACTTAATGCCTACATGCCAAAGCCACAAACATCCAGGGCTGTGGGATTACCTGTATCTAAGAGCAGTCCTTCAAAATAATGAATGCTGTACATCATCCCAATGAAAAATCCATACAGAACTGTCATTCAGAGAAACACTTAATCTGAGGGGAGAGAGACTTACTATCCTCATGTTTGAGGCACTGCTTCCCATGCTTGCCATATTTACCATGAAGACTAGTTTGCATCTTTGTTTGATTGTTTCCCATATAGAGATGGGAGTGTCAGACAAGCCCCTTCCTTCCCTGGGGTAGCAGGAGGACAATCTGGGCAGTAAATGATATAAGAGCCATAGAAAGATGGCAAAGAAATAGTTAATAGATTAAGGAAAATATTTAAAAATCTCTTCTATTTTACATCACTAGCAAACCAAAGCATTCCAAGATTTGTTAAAAAAATCCCCAACAAAACCAGAAAACAAGACAACAGCATAGATGACACCAGGCAGAGAGTTTTAGCATGAAGGCAGCTCTAAAATAATCAGTTGGGATAGAAACATGTCTCATGAGACTCTAGATCCCACATATGAAGCTAATATATTAATCTCTAGTCCATGGGTTTCTCTTGGGGATTTCTCTTTCAAGTTATCACTTTCATCAGAGACCTGAGGAAACACTCTACAAAAGGCTCATCAAGGCTGGCGTACTTCCCTGTAAAATGTCCCAATCAATAAATCAGTGTTTCTGATAAAGCATCCTGGGCTGAAAAAATGATAATTTTTTCACTTATATCTTTCTAAAGGATAAATTGTTTCTACAGTAATGGGCTTGCTCTGAAAGGGTAAGCAGTTTCATTAAAACTTTGTTTTCATCAGTGCTGAAAGGTGCTAAAAGGCTTTAAGGTATCGTACCTACCACTGGTATAACACAAAAGCAGCTTAAGGGTCATGAACTGACAAAGAACATATTCCAAATCATGAACATTCAAATCCAAAATACATATGCAATTTTTTAAGCATATGACAGATCGAGATAATATGGTTTTCCAGGCTGACAACAACATATAAATTAACCTGGTAGCTCCCCCACTGTCATCACTACACTTGGCAGATGTATCCTACAGTGACTGAGCTCTGGATTGACATCATCCCCACCTTTCCTTGTGGTGGGTGGTGGGCTGAAAGTCCCAAAGCAGGAAACCTTTCTGAGTTACTGCTCCCCTGCCTGTACGCCTGATGAATGGCACAACCACAGCAGTTAAAAAACCGACAATGGAAAGAGCTATGTGGCAATTGCAAGTGATAGTAAAAATGTTTCCTAAGGAAGGAGGCTCTGTTGCAAATAGGTAATTTAATTTCCTTGCACTGCTCAGTAAACTCAAGTTTATGAAATTAAAGTGAGGTTTGTTTTCACGCTAAAATATACTGGGAGGCTGATTATGCTGAAACACACTTCAAGTGTTGAAGGAACAAAGAGGAATGCAAAGAACGTTTCAATATATGGAAACTGCATATTAAGTATCTCCTTGATTTTCCTAGATGAATACACTAAAATGAAAAAAATATTTCTTACAGAGCCAAATTAAGATTTACCACAGAGTAATGAGTAACTGCAAGCAAAATTATAGCTCTTTAGCTGGCTCACTTTATGTTAATTTTATTGCTAAATACTTGGAGGAGAATTTTTTATGCAAGAATTGTGTTGCTCTCCTTCCATAAGGCAGGTGCAGGTAAACTCCTGCTGTGGATCTGCACAAGTCGCAAATAAATTCTTATTGTCATTGCCACAATGATCTGACCTTATCTTCACTTCCCAGTCACCCATTTTTCCACCAGTTTCATCCCCATATCTAAAGTATCAAAACAGCAGACAAACCAGAACAAGGAAGCTCATTTGACTGCAAGACTTCATTCATCATCACACTAAGAAACAAGCTGTTCTATTTGTAGGTATCAAAGACAGAAACACTTTGAACCCAGACAATGACACGTCAATATTCAAATGATTAAGTTCTGGGGATTTCTTCCCATTTGAACTTCAAGCAAAGCCAAGACAGGGCTATGGAAGAAGCAGCAACAACTGCATGTTTCACTTGAGCTAAGGTGCTCAGTACTGCAGAGGCACGAGGTATCAAACACTAAAACACGCAGCAGTGCATCCTCACCTTTAACCTGTGTGGAGGTTTGGTTTCCCAATCCTGACTGGAATCCTTGTCCCATCCCTCCCTCTCTCTCCTTCAGTTACAGAGTGGGGGAAAAAAAAGGTCTCTGTTTATCTCATGAGCATATCACAAAATTACCTGCAAACCAAGTGCATGTATAATGATCTCACATGGTATCAAAATTGCTCATGAATGAAAATTTCAACAAATATTTTTGGTAAACTTCTATAAATGTGAAGCTTTGGGCTGTTTTAAAACAATACCTTTTGAAATGCTTCTCTTCAAAACTGAGAAAAAGTCTGTCCCAAGAAATGCTGCAGAGTGGTTCAAGTCACAAAATAGCAGGAATATCTCACCCTCAGAGAGCTGCAAGAGTTTCATCTGAGAGTATTACCTTTCAGAAGTTTTCTAAACCTCAAATGAATTAATAGGAAAATGGTGCAGGCATTAGCCCCCTGGAATTCTACACTGCTCAGGCACTTCCAACAAGCCTTCAAAGGCTGCCCTTAGGAGTCTTATCATAGTATGTGGATTTCACTCAAATGGCCCCATCTGTCATTTCTCCTTCGTGTGGCTGCAGTCTGAACTCAAAGAACACCTAGGGCACATTTTGATCAAAATGCCTGCCTAAGCAATCCAAGAGATGAAAGAGATAAAGAAGATAATGCTCCAAATCTTACACTGAGCAGAGAATCTGACCCAAACAAAATGAAATTCTGCCAGACTCGTTCACATTAAGAGATGGGAATAGAATATTTCCCTCTGCTCCCATCACCCAATGAGCTGCAGAGGTATTTGGCAGAGGGAATTTTCTCCTTGCTGTCACTTCCTATTTTCCAGAGTTTGGCCATCTGTCCACTATTAGGTCCCTTTGAATGAGAAACCAGTTTAGAAGCACAGAGTCATCTTCACAACTGTCCTCTTGCAGGGCAGATAAGGACAGAAAGCTTTTGATTAAAGCTTTTGCTGGCTAACAATAAAATAAAGCAGGAGGAGGAAAAAAGATCTGATCTGAGTCTTGCCAGAGAGAAGCTGGTTTCAAACTCCTGCTGCCCAAAATTTGCCTGTCTGGAGGAACAGAACCCACCCCACACTTGGCAGCACAGCAGATCCATTTTAAATGTAAAGTACCTGGGTCTATTAAAATGCCCTCATTTCAAGCATATCCAGTCAGATGCAGATGTTCACATTTCAGTTAAGAAGGTGAATCATGCAGATGGTGCACATAGCTCCAGAGGACACACCTCCACCTTTTTAGAAAGGGACACTTGGTCACTTGGTGCTCATCTCTCCCACAGAGTTCTCCTCTTTCATAGGCAATTCAATATGCTTGCACCTAGTATAGACTTCTCCTTTATTATTTTTTCTCCTGAAAGTTTTATCAGTATCAGTGGAGACAGTTATCAAATGCAGCAGTAGGGAAGGACAGTACAAGTTTTCTGATAAGGCAGTGTTGTCTGTATCAAGACAGTCTCTGGATCACAGTGCATTTTATTGGCGTGAAGAAATAAAGAGTAGATTTCAGCTGACTAGAACAAAGAGCTGTGTTTCTCAAAAGCACCTGAAGAACATGGAACACCAAAAGCTTTTTAAAAAGTAGTGGTTTTCAAAAACATGTAATTAATTTAACAACAAATCTGTGAGTTGCCATACAAAATCCCACCACTTAACCTAGCCAGCCTTTATACCATTATGAATTTAAGATAGCACCTGTTGTCTCATAAGTGGCATGGCAATTCTGCAAGGTTTATAAATGCAGCAACAGTTAGGAAGTCCAGGCACGCACCTGTGAAGGGAGCTGGCCCTAAAGGAGACCTGCTCCCATTCCCAGGTGAAGAATGAGGCAAGGAACCTGCACTGTTAGGTGCTAACCACAGCAGGGAGCTTTCTCCTCCTAATCAAGGACTGCTGGCACACAGCACATCACAGTTTATTCTTCCTTGCATGGGTCAACAAATTCCTAACAGCATCCATGTCTCTCAGATTATGCCAAAGCATCTTTTTTTATCAGAAAAGAACCATACTCAGATTCAAACCACATTTTCACACTGGTCTCTGACAGTTCTTTTTCTTGATCCTCCAGACTGGCATCCTAATCATTCCCTCAGATCTCAATCTGCACATCAGAAAATGTGTGTTTCTTCTTATCACAGGGATGATGCAAATATAAATTCAGCATTTGTACCATACTGAAAGTCCAAGGCCATAAGAAAGTTGGATCCTGAAGAGAACACGATGGAAATTATGTAAGAATCCCCAGTGGAAAAATACCCTCACAAAAAGCAATTCCAAATGCTCTGAATTAATGCAGAGAATTGCTACCAATAATGGCATTTCTGTTGGCATTTTAAAGCTATTCCATACGTAGAACATTTTATACAGACAGACTATAATCAAGTCAATGCCAGTTACACTTGAGTGTGACAAGATCAATCATAGGAATCCAATAGCTTGGGTAATCATTCTGTTAACTCCCAAGAACTGGAGAAGAACTCAGTGGCTGTGCTTTCTCCCAACATTTTATCACTAAGCCACATGATACAAAGCATCTTGTGAAGCAGCCTGAAAATCAATTTATAAACATGAGAGAAGTGAAATGAAAAATACGTAGAACAAGAAATCACGTGGGTAAGATCAAGAACTGTTGGAACTACACAAAGAGCTTGCAAAGCATTTGTCTGCAGAAGACCTAACCTGTAATCGATTAAAAATGTAACATTATATAATGTCTATCTACATATACAAATATTACATAGAATGCTGTGACAGAGACACGAGATTCACAACTCTGAGGTGTTTGAATCATTTTACAAAATGCACTTACGGAAGCTCAAGAGGGAATTCCTTGAGTGGTGAGTAATTGCTTGTTCCCTCAATAGTGCTGAATTTAGAAATGAATAGTAGTAATGATACTCATAAAGAAAATCCCTTAACTGTTTAGAGACCACTGCTCTGCATACTATCCACTAACTACTGTATTAGTGACTTTTTACAGGAGAGGGGATTTCAGCATAATTTTTGTTAGAAATGTTACAATAGTTATTTACGTAATGGCTATTTTCATGCCCTCTAAGCAGTCAACTCAGTCTAGGGAAAAAAGCTCATACAGGAAAGTTAAAATAACCACACAAATTCATTCACCATCAGTTTTGGAAGCACACAATCACACCCAGAGGACCTCCTAAGAGCCCAGCAGGAAAAGACAAATCGAACAGCTGAGAAGGCTGGGCCACTACCAAAGTCAGAGGGCAGCTGTAAGGTAACACATTGAGCGGAGGAGGAGGAGAATAAAGCTGTTTAGATCAACTACACCTTGTCTCTTTGGCTACAGAAAACAAACTGCACTGAGCAGGACTTGGGGTAAGGACAAACAAAAACTACTTCAAATGTGCACTGATGGTCATTCCAAATTAGGCACATCACCTTTCACTCCAGACATTGCCCCAGACACATTTCCTGCTGCCCAGGAACACGTTCAGCAGCTCTCAGTCCATCTCCATCCTCCTCAGCAGCAGCAGCACAGTTTTCTGCCAGCTCAACCCTGTATCCCATCCAGTCTCACATTCCCTGCCTGCTCCCCCTCCAAGGGCACACCTCACCTTCCCAGATTAAATGACAAAGGTCACAGCACTCTGTCCCAGAACAAACAGCATATTCTGATCCAGCAGCCTCACAGCATGAGAAAGGTTTGCAGGCAGGCAGGCAGGCTGACAGACAGACAGCAGACAGGCCTCTCTCAAACAGCCCCTTTTCTCAGCTGCTGCAGAACACAGCACTGGGAGGTTCAAGGCATTTGCCAGCTCTGATTCAATCAACACTGCAAAAAAAGTCATAATTTTAATACCACAGCAAGCACAGGCAGCAAACACTCAGGCACAACTGTAATTTTCAATAAAGATACACCTAATTATTTCACTCTTGTACTTTATGTTTTTAAGTATGATTTTTTTCTATATGTTAAACTCAACATAGTTAAAAGAACATTTGTTTCATACAGTGGAACAAAAAAGATAGCTTAGAAATAATAATGTTTTTCAAAATCAACTGCACAAGAATTTGACCATCACATATGAAAAAACTCCTTGACTGTAATTTTGTAATTAAAAGAATCAAAATTCCCTGAAAAATGCCATTAATGGTAACCCAAAACATCATTTTAACAAACAACAGAATCTCAGTGTCTCAAAGGTGCAATAGAGGGCTGCCCAATAATCAGGTCACCATTGAACCAGATACAAAAAAGATGATAAAAATTTAATTTTATCTCATAGTCCTGCTATTGCCCACTGAAAAAGCTGGTTTTGCACAGAATCACAGCTATGATTACAAGGCCTTTTAACCTTCCTATTATATTAAAAAAGAAATAAGTAAGCTTTACTATGCTATTTTAAATATGGGAAAAAGTGACAAGTGTACCCATTAAAAGTCAACAGAGCTAATTACAGATTCAAGTTCCATGTGAATCAGGAATGGACTCTGGTGACACAAACCAGCTCTGAGTGGGGCTGTCAGGACTGTGCTGGGGGTGAATCCACGGCTGCCAGAGAGGACACTTGGCCACAAACAGGCCTGGGTGAGCATCAGCTCAGCACTGCAGGCTGGGGCTGTGACATCTGCTCCAGAGACTCTGTGCTCAGTCTTAGCTGGAATTGTCTTTCTTTATTTTGCACAGTCTTTGGAGCCTGAACAGAGTCTCAGCTAAGCCAAGGCTGCAGTGTGCACAGTGGGAGGAGGCTGAGTCTGACTCAGAGGGTTCAAAATCCACCATGCAGGATGAGCTGCACCCGGTGATATATTGCTGTTTCCTTTATCACACTCTGGACACCACTGTTCCCAGTTCCTCATGTAAATGGAGTTTGATCCCCATTTATCAAACAACAGCAATGCCCTTGTCCTGGGTTGATGCTGAATTGTGTCCCCATTCGTCTGTTTAGCTCAAAAGTTTTGTACTTTTAAAATTGGATCTGAGAGTGAAGGAGAAGCGGTGCAATGGCTGAGGTGGTTGTTTTCTAAACATAAAGATCAGAGTTTTCAGCTTTCCCTCACACACGGCCTGTGCTGGCTGCAGTGTGGATGGTGGCACAGAGCTCTCCTTTGCTTTTGGTCAGTTTTTGGCTGGCTGAGGCACAGAAGTTCTCTGCACTGTGGTTTTTTTCCTTTTCCTTGGCACTGTTTGACCCTGCTCTGGTTAAACACCCAAAGGGCCCCAGGAGCTCCCACCTGTGTCCCACCGGGCCTGGCCTGGGCCCGGCCTTTGCCAGCCCTGAGGGACCGACAGCAACTGAGCCGAGCTCCAGCCCCGGGAGAGACTTTCTGAATTTGGCATCTCTGCGGGCACACTGAGGGTTTGCTGTTCAGTGCTGTTCATTTGTTGTGCTGGGGAGTGCTTTTGACTGGTAAATAAACAACTTTTTTCCACTTTCCTCCAAGGAAATTTTTCCTCTCCTGAACCAGCTGGGGAGAGGGGTGGTTCAAATTCGTTTTCTAGAGAGATTCCATCCAGAGGATTTTTCCCAAATTTACCCTAAACCAGGAGAGGCCTCTTCTGCTAAACTGAACTGCCTAACGTGCAGTGGGTGCCAGCCTTCCCCACAGCTCCCTGAACAGCCAGGTGAGCAAACTCCTCAGGAGCTGGTCTAGGAGGATAAAGGGTTTACCTCTGACCTTATCCAGAGGAAGCTTTGAGCCATAGGAAATTGATAACTTTGCTTATACAGTTTGTTTTCTCCTTTTTAAGGACAAGATCTAGAACAAAAGAGATTAATTGGAATAAATTCATTGGATGCTGATTAACAAAAAAATTATCTTATTTTAAAGCAGATGAAATTTCAAGGATTTCAGGATACAGGTCTAGGTCTTGCATCAGTTTTTCTGTGTAAATAAATATAACGCTGTGATTTCAATAGCCAATGCTATTGAAATATACTGAAATAATTTTCATTAGCACATCACTAAGCTGCTATCAATACATTTTTTCAGTAAATATCTCTTTCATGTTCAGCCTTTCCATCTTAGAGGCAATGAGATAATTTCCTGCAATAAAACAATTTAATTTAATGGATTTTATCCATATTTCACAGTCTGCTATGACCTACTTATTTGTATTTGAACTAAAACTAATCATATTTCCCACACATTTTACAGAACAATAAGATCAGGAAATGAATATAGGAGAGAATGGAAAAATATCACAAAAATAGCACAAAAGATGCTTCTACACTGCTTCAAACAACCTTGAAAGCTCCAAGTCTGAAACACTAAGTTTCTGCTCTGGAGGCATTGATAACTTGAGTTTTGAAAATGTGCATGGGCTAATGAACACAGAACCTGGCCTAAGCAAAACCCAGAGAAATGTAGTTTACAACCCAGGGTTTTTTCCAAAACTAATTCCACTGAGCAAGTCCAACAAGCACCTTCTTTTCAGCAGTACCAATAGACAGCACAGAGGTATAAATGCTGCTCTGAAAACCCTCTGGTATCTCCTTATTATCTGATAAATAAGATAGAGGGACTTTTCAAGCATACCTTTGTTTCTTTAAAGCAGACACAACAGCAAGCTTGCCATTTTAGATACAGCCTCTGTCAAGCTGATCAGAAGAAATGTCTAGTTTGCTGATTAGTTACAGCTTTCACTGATGATCTGAAAGGCTGATGACTTGTATGTGCTGAACCCCTACTGAAAGACGCCCCAAACTTCAGTTTGGCCTCTCACTTTTTTACAAAAACTTTCAGGCATTTAATTATCATTGCTACATTTTACAGACCAAAACTCAAGGATGCTGTGCTTTTTAAAACTTTCTGCTCCTGTCATGTCAGACTGTTGGCCTTTGAGAGCAGTGGTGACACAAACTGCTGTGCACTACCACAGTGGGCTGAATGATTTATTCATTCCTCAGGCTCTCTTTTTCTGCCCTGTATCAAGCCACAACAGCATCCATGCTGGTTTGCAAATCATAATGACCTATGACCAAAACCCAAGGGGAAACTCGTCACTTTTACAGATGCATAAATGATTAATAACTGGAAAAGGAAAGAATTGCATGTATTTTTGCTATATTAAATCATCTTTCTGGAGTGTGTTGCATTTCAGCTTTCAACAAGTGAAATCATAGAGGAATACAAAAATCTGAGCCTCCTATTTCTGCAAATGCAATGGAGAATGAGAGCCTATGGACCAGTAGATTTCACATCTCCACTCATGCTCCCATTTTCACTATGCCAAGAGAACAAACCCTTCCTACTCCTTCAAGTCTTCCCCTTAGTCTTCTCCAAAGAAAAATAGAAATAACAATCGATTCAACAAGAAATTAAGTATTTAATGAAGTAAAGCAAAGATTGCCTCAAATGGCATAAATCACCTTTTGGTAACACAAAAAAAATGTGATTCTCTCCATCCCTTTATAGCTTTACCAGTATATGAGCCTGAATTTGTCAGAAAAAGTAACTTGAGGCAAAAGGAGCAGCACTTGCCATTGCAGAACTGTACAGATGAGTCAACTGCAGCACTGGAAGAACTCATACAAGAGCAAGTGTTCATCCTCTCTCTCTGTACATCATTTCTCAGCAGACTGCACTCTACCAGTATAAAATAGCACACCCAAATAATTTTTAAAATTTCATTGTGTTCACAATTATCTGTAAATTATTTACTCTTTGCAACAGTTAATCCATGCAGGAATTTTGAAGAGAACAACACAGAGCTACATTAACAGGTTTTTATCCTGTGATGTGCAACAAGGATGCCTACAAAGCCCAACTAAAAGCTTTTAGCAGAAGGCTTGAGCTTTCGATCTAAACTGGCAAGTTCAAATGTTTCAAAACCCCACAGTTTCCCTGAAAACACGACTGGTAAAACAACAGGAAGAAGTTTCATTTTCAGTCAGTTCTGTCTGGATGATAACCTCCAGCAGTCTTCACCATCACTGCACTCGCCGAGCTCCCTCACTGCAGACTTCTCCAAACTCACTCCTGCATTCTGCTTCCTCTGGCAGCAGAGTGCAGGAATCATGTCCCACTGCTCACAGGCAGGGGTGGGGAGCAGCAGTGATGTGGAATACGAGATGCAGGAGCTGTCCACCACAGATCACTGCAGGAACATCGCATTAACCAAAGAACCAGCAACAAGGCAAACATCAGCAAGGACCCAGATGGCACCTCTGTAAAAATTTCAGGATGTTTACAGGGTAGGTCTGCAATGTCATACTCAGAAAAGATGGGTGTATAATTCTATGCCAAAAAAAGAGGTTAAAAACCCAAGTATTTCAGAGAAAACCCTTATTTTCCCTGAAAATAGAAGGACGCACATGCAGAACGGTGGATTTGTACTTGCCAGTCCTCCTCTTTCTTTTGCACTACCCTCAGTCATTCTACTCTGGGAGGAAAAAGAATCAATTTGATCATTCTGTGTGACCTGACCAATGAAGCACTAAGACATTAAGACTGTCAAACACGTTTGTTTTCTAAAAGAGTATCATCACCTCTCCATATTAACTAACCTCATCCCCAACGGCAATCTCAAACCACCAAATGAAGCTAAGAAATACAGAAAAATCTGAGTCACGTGGCACAGGAAGAAACAGGTAGAACAGATGTAAATCATTAACAACCTATTCTCAACCACCTGTCACTTTTTAGAGTGTTGTTGAAAGGAAGATAGTGAGAAGGGAAAACAAGGGGGGAAATCCCTACCCAGCCATGTGACTTCAGGAGCCTTTTGCCATAAGCCACCAGGCAGCTGGGATGTATCCCACCCTCATCAAGCAAAGGATGTTGGCCTTTGCACGCCTTGCAACCACCCAGGGGAAAAGCAGCCCCTGGAAGATTCTGCCTCCTGTGAACCTTTTCCTGGAAATGGCATCACCTCAGAAACACTCTGCAAAGCTGCTCTTACTTCTTCAGCACTTGCCATGAGTTTACTCCTGAGCAGCAGTTCCACCTGAAGTTGCATCTGCTTTAAGCAAGCCCTTGTTCAAAAGCCTCTTTCTGTTCCTCGAGTGTTTTTTTTAATCAATCCTACCTGGTGCAGACAGACCACACTCACCTTCTGCAGCCCTGCCCTCCTCAGGTAGTGATAATCCACCAAAAGGAGACAGTTTGGATTTCAAAACTCTCAAGTCTCAAAGTTCTGGCCCAAATCTGCTAAATTCAGTCCCAGATGGAATAAAACCAAGCTGAGCCAAACTAGGAAGTTAAATTGTAAATATATTCTCCTGCCCCCAAGGAGTTTTAGTCCCCTTCTCCACTGGAGAATAGGTCACAGTTAAGCCCTATTATCTTGAAACTGCCTGGGTTTTATTTCAGATACTAATATTTTTTATTTAAGTTTGTTCTCCCATTCTCTTCTTGTATTTATAACTTCCAAGGAGTCCAAATATATGCTTCTGAATCTCTAATCCTTTACAATTCAAATCATGCACAGTGTGCCAGTCATAAAATTAGTCTGTGATTTGCAAAGGAGGCTCAGCTCAAAAATAGAAAAAAACATCAGCACGTGCAATGATTACTCCATTTAAAGAGGAGGTGGGCAGAAATGAAAGCTACCACAAGATCAGAGAACCTTTTATATTGATTAGTTTAAAAGGATAACAAGAATAAAGAAGCCTGTGAAGAGTTATTAGTACAGAGTAATCACTACTAATGAGTTATCATTAGCAAAGGCATTTTAATGTCATGAGGGATCTCAGGCAAGAAACTCCAAGTACAGAAGGAAGAAGGATTTATGAATATGGGTATGCACAGGGATGGGGAAGTTTACCTACCTCAGTACCAGATTCCTCTCTACAGAATATTTAGGTCATTTCCATTTCTTTCTCTTATCTTTAATCTTCCATTTCTGGAATTGTTTCAGGACAGCTATTCACACAAAAGCACAGTAAACAGAAGCACATGCCTGTACAAGTTCCATCATTAATTAGCTTTTATGTATAATTATGATTTCAGCACACTACTCAATTGTTGCTAACTTTGTGCAAAGAAGATCAATGTTGCCTTAAGGTAAAAAAACCTGATCGGCTCCAAAATCTGCACTGAGTTGCAATGCAAAGCAAGCAGCTTTTATGCAGTGTCCTTCAGATTGTGTGATGCCCTGGGAGAGGTGGATGTCAAAATACACTTGGATTGATTAAAACCAAGGTCAAATTAACAGTGTTGCTAGTTTATTTTATAACTAGGTATTACATCAAATTTCCTAATTTTGGATATCCAAATTTGAGCTACAAAATTAGTTCTAAACTTCAGCTATTTTAATAGGGATCGTGGAGAGGTCAGTATCTATTTAAAAGAAGAAGAAATTATTAGTGGGTGCTACACTTTCTCCCGGACCTCCTATACTTTGTCTGAAGTTCCTCACCTCCCTTGGCATGTTACCCTTCTTCTTTCCTTTAAGGCAAGAATTGCAAATAATTAACAGGAAGAAACAATTTATAGAAAAAGTGCCATGTGCACAGACCAGAAGTAAAACATTTATTAGCCAGTTTCTTGAAATAATTACAAGGAGAAGGAAAGGAGTGAGTGCTCCAAAAGTAAAACACAATGTAATGAATGGCTTATTTTCCTTGACAGGAATGCTTTGGAGTCTGGCTTTGGCGTAAGTCTGGCTTTATCGCTCATTTTGACAATAAGAATGTGCAAGAAGACAATAAGAAGGTTTGCAAAGCCTTCAATGCTCTCATTGCTGTGGGCATCATGCCAGCTTGGTGGGAGCCTCACACTCATATAGGAAGTGTTGAATTTACCAGAGAAATATTGGCCTTCAGGGTGAAAGATCTCTCCCTGAACAGATTTTACTTAACACAGGGTACCTCCTACACTCCACAGCCACAATAGTGTAGATCTCAGATCTACTCTGGATGTGCCCCAAATCACAACAGTTCTGACAGACTTGTACTTGTGAGGCTTCCTGATGGGATTTGGTGCAATTTTGAAAGCTTGGTCCAAGTAGTACTTGCAGAGCACATTCTTACAATTACTTACATTGGTCATCTCCAGTCAAAATCTCAGGAGTGGCTGCAATTACACAGATTTGAGTAAAACAAGCCGGAAGTTTTCTGGGACCTCTGATTATAAAAGAGACCTTAAAAACTACTAGCATTCAAATTACAGACTAAGGGATGGAAAAGCATAATGGCTTCTGCTGCTTTTCTAAGTGAGGCTTGGTTTATTAGCATTAATGAAGGCAATTAGCCCAGGTAACCACAGAAAAATAAAATCAGTATATTTTTCTCAGAAAGGATGCCCTTTAGTGACCCATATTGGACAGATCTTCAGATCATTAACTTAAGAACTGAAATTGTAAAACTACTGGTTCTTCAAGGTCTTAAACCTGACAATTCCTTACCTCTGTCTAAAAGAAAATGCCCATATGTGAAAAACCCACAGTATAGAACAACTCTCTAGCTGCACCTGCCCAAACCACAGGAGGTCACAGGACTTGTGTTTTCAGGGAATGCTGCAGACACTCTCACTTCCTCTATCCCTTCTCCACCACCAAGGGCCACTCTGGAAGGAGGGTCAGCTTCTCTTCCATCCCATCCTGGGATGATGCTACCCTGAGATCTCACAGGTCTCCAGCCGGGGATGTTTGTGACTGAAGGATTTCTACTCTCACATCCATCTCAACCACCTTCCTTTCTTCCTGCTTCCAAGGGTAGGTTATAGCTTGATGTCTCTTGAATTCTGGTTTTGGTTTGGCTTTTTTAAAATATTCTCTCCTTCCAATTCTAACAAACAAACAAACAAACCCACCCCAAAAGACTTAACCTCCATAAACTCAACTCCAAAACAAAGCCCACAAACACCCCCACCTGCCAACTCTTCTGTGTCTACATTCTCCTTCACACCCCAAAGGTGATGGCTTGGTTTTAAGCTGCTATTCCTGTTTTCATACTCTTTACATGAGGGAGTATTTTCATCACCATTCAGCAGGATTTAACTTCCCTAAATTCACAGTCTACAGCAGAAATGTCACATGAAGGTTCTGCCAATTTGGTTTTCAATTTGAAATTTATCATTCCCATACTCAGACTGAAGCCCTCATTCAATTAAAGCCTCTTCATTGACTTCAATTAGACCAGTACTGATCCTGTTTCTTCCCACACAATTCTACCATAATCTGGTTACCACACACTGCAGCTATCCTATTTCTCCTTTAAATCCCTAATCCCACAGAAACTTTAAGTATTTATACCATACAGACTGAGCAGTTATCCCAGTGCTGAAAAAGGAATGGAAGAAAAGCACAATATTGCCTGTTCTTCTGAGCAGGTGTGGAAAAGCTCAGTGCATTTTTGTGCCCTGGAGGGCTGCCTTTGGTTTGCACAGTGTCCTAGGCTGGCATTGCTTCAATAGAGCAAATGAAAGGTTGCTATGTTTTTGTAAAAAACACATTGCTAATACAAAAAAAGGAGGAGGGTGACTCATTTCACTGCTGGCCTGAGGAGGTGGTGGCGGGCCGGGCTGAGTGGGGTCTGAGGCAGCACACTCTGCCTGGGGTGGGCAGGACTGGGCTGATCTGATCTCTCTGGCCTGGCTGAGATTCTCCTGTTCTCAGAGGGGTGGTGAGGGGACGGTCAAGCCCCTCACTGGAGAGCCCACTGGGCTCTGAGGCCAGGAGCAGCCTCGAGATGGGGAGCGGCCACATGGCCGGGGATCGCAGCAGCCAGGACAGCTACAGCTACTGCAGCATGGCTCACAACAAACTTCATCTGCTCAGCTACTTTAAACCAACTTCACTGCAGGTAAAAAACGACAAAAACATCGGCTGCAGGCTTTTTTCCTTAGTCTCAGCACCTCAGCAGAACTAGGCTATCATGATGCTAACAGAGACCACGTGGCAGCAGAGAAACACGGCAAGCTACATTCCCAATACAGAATTCGGATCAAATTAACCTTTCAACATTGTAAGACTCTATAAAAACTGTTTCAATCAATGATAAAACTTAATCCTTGAGGTCAGTAAAGAAGAAAATTTGATTTTAGATGAAGGGATTTAAGAGAATGCTTTGAATTTAAATTTAAATTCTTTTATAAAGCTATGGTAAAGATATATATTTGATATATCAGACTTTGTTTAGTTTCTCTGTGACTTATAAAAATGTATTGGGGGAAAGCAGCAATTTTAGTACAACTGTGAGTTGAAATATTAGTAGTTGAAACAAATGGATATTACTGTGATTTAAGGAGAAACTTAAAGAGAAATGAGAGAAATTAAAAAGATAGTAAGGGAACCTTTTGTTTCTAGAGATAAATGAAAAAACTGTTGTATACTAAAGTAGCTCATTCTTAAACATAGCACCCCGAGAGTTGATGTAGTCTATGAAAGCAATTGTGTAAAAGCTGCATAACAAGAGAAATGCTTTGATAATGTAAAATAATTCTATTTCCGGGCAGTTATTTTTATTTGTCACAAAGCCACAAGAAAACCTGTTTTCTTTTAGAAAAAGCCTCCACAGCATAACAAGAGAGACTTTGCTCCCTAACTGGATTGAGAAAAAGACTATTTTAGAAGTAGTAAACTGACTGAAAGTCGTGGGTTTTATCTTTGCATTGTCAGTGAAAAAGGTTGTCTGAAATTTTAGTCTCATTGTCTTATTATTATTATTTCCCCCTTTTGTTTTGTTAATAAAGTTTTCTCTGTATGTTTTCAAGTTTAAATTTGCATTGCTTTCTTTCCTTTTAATCCTATCTCATACAACAGAAAATAAACCCCCAACACACAGGTACTGCACACTGTCAGGATAAGAGCCCTGTTCTCCCCAGGTTCAAATCAGGTCACCCCAGTGGCCACCCCGCTTGGCACAGCAGGGAAACAACTCCACAGGGACTCATCCACGAGTAGCATTCAGGACAGGCTGCTCTGCTCTGGGCTAATGCAGGTCTGAAATAAACACAGTGTGTTCAGAGACTCAGATAAGCCACTTTGGGTCCCCACTGCCCTTCCCCTCTTCCCACCCTGCCTAGATGACATCTCACGTCTCAGTGTCTAGCTACATCTGTACAAAGATCCTTTCATGCAAATAGGGGCCCTTGTCAAAGGCTCATGCTGTATTAGCTATTTTTAACTGGTTTTAACACACATTGCCCAGTGTTCTCCCAGCATCAGCTGGAATGTTTCAGGTGGTAACACTTCCCCTGGGAAATTCCTCAGCAGCACTAAAAGTATCTATTTGCAACTTTTTTTTTCCCTGGTATTTGTATTAAGGACACCCCTTTACTGCCCTCTTCATTGCTGAACATGAAACAAAAATTGAGTTCTTTATCTGTGCTTACATAGAGGTAATATGTTGACAATTAGATTAATGATATTATACATGTTCTGCTTCTCAGAGCTTCTCTCCCTCTTGTCCTCAAAATTTATCCCTTCCTTGATTCAATTTTCTCTAATGTTTCACTTATTTTTGCTGTAGATCTGGAACTGAATGTAGCATTCCCCATGTGGAATCAGAACTGTCTAAAACCTCGCCTCTAAACTCAGGGTGTGTTGCACCTACTGGTTTCTTGCATGTCTCTTTTAAAAATTCCCACTTTTCCTTTTCTTCTTACCTGGTCACACATGTACCCTTCAGCCCTTGTTCTTACCCCACACTTGTCTTTCCCCCCAGATTTTCCACAGCTCTATTTGGTACCATATTTTCCTAAGAGGCAAGTAATTTTGATCTCTACTCTTATAACACAGGTACAGCTTCTGGTTTACAGCACTGAAAGATTTCTGCTGTGAAAATGAACACACATTCCTTCTTCCAGATTAAATTATGAAGTGAGAAATTACCTCATTCAGCAGCTCAGAAGACACCCACGAAACCCCACCAAACTGCCTTACTCTGTCTGTGATCTGGTTTTCCAGAACTGAGGCTGCCAAATATTGGATGAGAATAAGAGCAAGAGCACACCCACAGCCTCAAGATGCTCAGAGACCAAAGGCAGCAAAAAGACTGGTTTTGAGACTCAAAGTAGAGAATCAGAGGCAAATACTGTTGGGTTGACCAAAAAAGCAAAGATTCTCCATGTACTTTCAAATGTGGAAAAGGACAATGCAATAGAAAAAGGGATAAAATTCTTTAAAATTTGCTTTTACTTCTGGTGCAGCAATAATTCAGTTTTCCTGCTCTTTAATCCTGTGAACAAAAAGAGTTTTAAGTGGACTTTACAGCTTAAAATTGCTACTCCTTCTTCGATGGATTTACTCTACATGTTTACAAGCTGCTGGAAAGCCAGCAGAAGCAGAGAGGAACTTCTAATAAAACCTCATCCTCAATTATTGCAGCAATAAGAGCAGCTAAAGCCAGCTGTCACTCTCTAAGGAGTGGGGGATTGCAGTGAAAGCTCTCACATCCCCTCTGACTGGGGAACTGGGCTGGGACCCCTGGAGGGGCAGGGCCCTCTGATGGATCATTTCTGCTGGAGTTGGAAAAATCAGAGCTTCACTGCTGCCTGGAGGCTCCCACACCTCCCTGGGGCCAGGGAAGAGCAGTGCCAGCATGGGGGGAGAGCAGGGCACCCCAGGAGGCACCCCCAAAATTCCCACCCTCAGGCCCCGGGTCCATTCTGCAGCCACTTGTCCTTCGCTGCTGGTGCCCATTTGAAACACCCCAAGTGACAAAGGCAGGGAGCTGTGAGGGACCCCAGCTCGAAGGAGCATCCTGGGCTGCAGGAAGAAAGCACAGTGGTGTGAAAGCTCCATGTCCTGTAAGGGACAAGGTGTAATATCCCTCCAGGACATGTAGATAAAAGCCAGCTACTGACACCCGTTTACTGTAGCTCTCCCAGAATCTCAGGGGATTAAGGGTGGTCAGAAAGAGATCATGGAGTTGTTTTCTTTGATAAAGATTTTACAGTTTGGATCAGCGGAAAAATAAGTCAGTTTTGCTCAATATCAATTTAGTCTCTGTCTGGCCATCTCTTTCTCCTAGCACCCAGTTAAGTTGCTTAGCTCATCTTTACAAGGAGCCAAGCAAATATTCTTTGATAATATACTAATTATGAAGGTTTCAGCATGATAAAGAATCTGAAAGGTTAAACAGCCCCAGAAAGTAAGTTATTTTCACACAACATGTAGATAATGATTACATTTATTCTAAGTTCAACCAAAAAAAACACCAAGAATTAGTTTGGAACCATGCAAATTATTTCCATTTTCATGGAATAATTAATGCTTATGAAACTTTCCAACATTTATCATCATTTCAATGTACAGTCAGATGAATGGGTAATAAATGCACTGTCTGAAAGGAGGGAAGTTCTTATAAATCATCTGTGAAGGTAGAGCTGGGCATGAACTGAAACATCTGTGCAGTAGATTTATTTAAGAATAAAATTTGATGTCTTCAACTTTTGTCCTATCACAAACATGTACAGTATTGATTTGGGTAAAAATAATTATGTGCTTTCAACAAATCTGTCTTTCCTAATATTTTGAGGGGTTTTCTCTTGCCCATTGCGTTGTGTTCATTTTTTACTAGCACATTATAACAACAATTCTCAGGACAGGGAAACTGGAAGGATGTAACAGAGGAAGTGATCGGTCTAGAATCATGTTTTTCAATTTAAATTTTTTCCCAAAGCACATCTCATCTCGCCAGGCTTTTGGAGTGAGCCTGCAAAGTCTCATTCCAGAACAGAGCAAGAAACTTCCCCTAAGGGAGGAGAGGAAGCTCCAGGTGAACAGGAAGCTCAGGCTGTTGTGCTTCACATGCACTCCTGAGCTCCAGGCCTGAGTGGGAGCAGACTTCAAGGGAAAGAAAAGAAACTATTCAGCCTGAAGCTGAGAGGGGGAACTTCAGCTCTAACCAGGGCTCAGGAGGATCACCTCTCCCAGGACTCACTGGGTACAGAATCAGCTGCGAACAGCAAAGGAACCCTTATAGGCACAAATACAGATACAAAAAATATTACAAAGCAAAAGGGGCCCTTGTCGAAGGCCCGTGCTGTATTAACTATTTTTAACTCCTAGGAATTCACATGCAAATTACTATCAAGAGCTTACATTGGTTCGTTCAAGCCTCTTCACTTAAGAACACGTTAGACATAAAATAGCAGCCAAATTAATCAATTGCAAGACTTTTCCAGCTGCTAATCCATACAACATCAAGTATCAAGAATACAATTTGGCCCTTTATATGTTTCTGTGGCAAAGTGAAGACTGCTGAAGCCAGGAAACTTCTTTGGTTATATGAACTTTGATTGCCCACATCATGCAAATGGTCCCCAGGAGATTGCCAGCAACCAGCTTTGCAGAGACCAAAACCAAAACACAAACTAATTATTATTTCAGCAAGGTAGAAATAGCATTTTACTCATTTAATTCTTCTGGATTTTTTTTTTAAATAAGAAATGTAGTTTTAATTTTGTATCTGGAATGACTCCTTCTTCTCTGAGTCCCCATTGCTGAAAAGGGCAGACACTCAGGGTAACTGAGCCATGAGTGACAGGCAGTGTTTCATCCAGGAGGATGTCCCAGCACTGCACTCCTGCTCATCCAACCTGCCCCCATCTGCCATGGCCCCAGTAGAGAAAACTCTCCCAGGACCAAGGCTCAGCAGAGCTGGGTGAACTGGGAGAGGACGAGGGGGTAGCCAGGACACAATGGCCAAAGTCCCCCTGCCCTGCACAGGCCTCTCCTCCATTGATTCTTTTAGGCCAAGATCACATTTTAATTTCTTACTTTGATTTGTATGGCCTTGATATCATCTAAACAATATTGTTAAGTAGTGTAGGATTCCTAATCCAATAATTCTTTTAAAAAGTACTAGGAAAATAACAGTAGTAATTTGGGCACGTATTTTATTTGCTAAATGTAGCTTCAGGTAGAAAACACAGTAACCTATTTAACAGCTTTCATCTTATATTGATGAAGAGCAGCTTTGATAGCAGGGGACCCCAGAAGTTGCTCATTGTGACTCACGTCATGTAAATGGCAACAGAAGATGGGCAGACTTTCCAGCCTGGGAGCTGAGACAGAAATATTCTACTTCGGAAAACATAAACAGGTTTGTAAGTCCAGAAAACCAGAAACGAGACCTTAACAGTGTAAGTTGCTTGGGATATTGCTGGGACGTTTTTAGGGGTTTGTTTTGCTTCTGCTGTTAAAACACGAGAGGACACTTAAAAGGGGAAGAGAGTTTTCCAAAAGTGCAATGTTTTGTAACACTGAAGATAATTTATAAAATGGTTAATCATAAAATACACGTTTTGCTTTCAGATCCTACAGACCAGGTGCCTGTGCTAAACTATGCCCTGCATTAATTAGAAACCAGGATTATGAATTTGAAAGCTTTCCATTTAGACTATTGGCATCTTCCATAGATTTACATGACTAAGGAATGAGCATCAATGTCTCACGAGGCAGGTAAGTTTGAAAATATTGGGTTGAAAAGGACATTTAAATCTTAGCACACAAAAAATACTTTGACTCATGTAGCAGCCTTCCCACACGGACCAGAAACATTTACTTCCAAAAATGACTTCTGAAAAACCTTGTGTCCAACATAACATAGTCCAGCTGTTTGTCAGTCAACAGCAAACAGGGCTTGCAAACACAGCCCTTTAGAATTTACTGGTAACTTGAAGCTAAAATCCAGCTGTTCCCTTAGAAGTTGATCCACCAGGCAGTGGGAAGGCGTTTTTTGAGGGGATTCTTCAACCATTTTCAAGAAATGAGCACTTAACTCCGTGACCTTCTGCAATATTTTCTTAGCCAGCTGCCAGAATTACTATTTTCTTTAGTCTTTTTCTAATATACCCCTTTATCTTATGACTTCTGATCTATTGAAATGATGAACTGTGTAAGAAGAAAAAGAGAATTAACTACCTTCTCTAAATTTTATTGTGCTTTTTTACATGTTAAAAGCTCACCATTTTCACAATTACAATCCTGGAATGATCACAGGTATAACTGAAAAATCCTTTTTAGAGGAGTACAAAAAGCTCTGAATTCCATAAAATAAAAGTTCCTCTTGAACTGCTCAATATTGAAATTTGAAATCTGCACTTGTTTTAAGCATTTGAATTTCAGAGTTTCAATTTGAAAGTAGAAAGGAAACAAACCCTTGATTGCCCAGCTCTGTCAGGAAGGGAAGAAACCCATTTTTGTATGAATAAACCCTGACAAGATGCTGGCTTGGCATGTCCACTGAAAATCATTACAGTAGAAAGAGTCTACTTAATTCTATTAACTGCTGCTAATATCCCCTCATTTCATTTTCTAATTCAACTTCAAATTGTCATAATTGGATTCCATTACAGCTTCTGGGGTTTCTGGTAGATTAGAGAGCTGCTATCATGAATCTCTCTCTCCCCTATATTGGCAGTTATATAACCAAGTGGCCCCTTGTTTTTCTAGGCCACAGAATTCAAGAACAGATTGAGGTGGTTGGAAGTCTCAGCACAAAGGACTTTTCCTACCCCTCTCCTGACTGATATCCCATGAAACTCAGCTGAGCCATATTTTTGCTCAGCTACCTGGAGCACATCACTGTTCCTCATCCCTGCCTTACCTCCACTGTGCCTTTTTATATAAACTGGTAAGAAAAGGCAGAGCAGAGCGATTTTGTATCTCAAAAATGTCCTTTTTTGCAGAGGATGCAGCCGCCAGCCCAGTGCAAGGCAGGAGGTGCCAGGAGCAGCTCTGGAGCACTCAGAGTCCCTGCCCTGGGATGTGGAATGTCACCCCCCCTCAGAGCACAGAGGCACAGACTCCAGCAGAGCCCTGCCCCAAAGCAACTCCTGCACAGCCCCTGGAGGGCTCTGAACACAGCAGTGCAGCCACACCTGCAGCAAACCCTGCCTCGGTGACTGAGCTGTGCCTCTGTGCCTCACCTCCCAGGAACAATCCTGATGGACTCTCCTACCTTCAGTGACTGCCCTGCACTGCCAGGCTCATTAGTGACCAGAGACACTCTTCCTTTGAAGTGTATCCAGGGAAAGACACCCAATGCATCAAGAACACACTCGCTTACCAGAGGCACCCAAAAAACACCCGCTTCAGGCTGCAGCTCACACCCAGCAATTCTCTCAGTGCTTCCTGCAGCTCTGAACCTTTCCCATGCTCAATTCCACAATCTCCCAGCTGCCATACAGCCCAACTAAGCGCCATACACAGCAGGAATACCATGCAGCACTTTCTTCTTGGGTCATATCCAGACTAATTGAATCCCTATTCCTTCCTTCCACACAAAAAAGAAATAACTTGTAACTTGAAAGGGCATTTCTGGGAAAAATCCATTTTAAGGTTTCTAAACTTGTGTAGCCAGCTATGTGCACTATGAGAGGTACTGATCTGCTGGGCCACATCCAAATCAAGTTTAAGCATAACAACATAATAAACTGATTTACTATATGTCGGGTTGGCTGCTTTTGAAGAAATTCCTCTGAGCTAATAAGGTCCTTTTTTCATACCCAAGATGAAAGAAGAAGCTGAAACACTTCAGATCTTGTTTCTAAGGTTGTTTATTTTTCCTTATCTATAACATTCTTTCTCTGACCTACTGAGGTCTGTCTGGCAGGACAGCAGAAGGCAAACTCCCCGCCCTTGAGGTGGTGTTTATCTTTTATACTAAAAACTACATTTACATTATTTACAATTACTTTCCAATCCCTATCACCTGTGTTACACAGTTGGTCTCTGCTCTAAACCAATCACCCGTGCCACCATCACAGCAGAAATGGAGAAGGTGAAGAAGAAGGAAGAAACCCAAAAAGCCACGAGGTTCCTCCATCTTGGCCTCACACACCCCCCTGTACTAAAACCCAAAATCTACTTTTACACCCTGTGACAAACTTATTATTCCTCTATTTAAACTCTTGTGACCTGTGATTCTTCTTTTAAGGCTGGCAATGTTTGCCATGGGCTAAAATCCAACCCACAGGTGTTTTGGGCTCTGTGCCAAGGTTTCTGAGATCCCTGCCTGGGTCTCTGATCCTCCAGGGCAGTCAGAGACAAGCCCTGGTTCCCACAACTATGTATTAAACAAGCCACTGAAAGTACATGCAATTAGATGAAACTTTTAGCATGTATCTTGAAAAAAAGAAAACCAAACCAACAATTAGTTACTCTCACAGAGCAGTTGCTGGCAAAACTAAACTCTTGGTAAGGAACTGTTTACTCTTTCTTGAAGATCAACATGCATTATTGACAGAAGTATTTAGATATGATTCTTTTTTGCTTTATTGGCGCTTACTTTCTGTAGAGCAATTAAGACAAAGCTTGATTGCGAGGAAAGCTTAATTTGCAAAGAGAAATACATATTTCATGAAAGCTGATAAGGTGTTTCTAATTGTGGAAATTGCCCTACCACCAAAAAATGCTGCAATCTCTTCTTTTGGGGAGGAGAGAGATTTTTCCGTACTCTAAATATCCATTCCTGTTGAACTAATCAGTCGGTGATGCATGAAATTAGTCTTCACCTGTCAGGGTGACCTTGTAAAGGTCTTTTGGAACCTACTATTTAACAAACACTCCAGGATAATTCATCAGGGATGTTACAGATCTGGACACAGAGTAAACTCACACCTAAGGAACAAACACGTCTGGCTTTTTTGCAGCTCCATTTTATTATAGAAGCAAATGATATTTTGAGGAACATTCCATTGAACCTTTGCATTCATATGTCTTTAAAGAGACAGAAAACTAATTAAATATTACAGCCTTTCAAAAAGTTCATATTTTTCAAATTTGCTCTGCCTATATTACCAAGCAGTATTTGATATCCACATGGATCAAATAAGCAGCTGCTACAATGAAAACCATATGGGTAGAAGTGAGTTGTGGGGACCAGGGCTTGTCTCTGGCTGCACTGGAGGCTCAGGGACCCAGGCAGGGGGCTCAGAGACCTTGGCACAGAGCCCAAAACACCTGTGGTTTGGATTTTAGCCCATGGGAACCATTGCCAACCTTCAAAGAAGAATCACAGGTCACAAGAGTTTAAATAGAGCAATAATAAGTTTGTCACAGGGTGTAAAAGTAGATTTTGGGTTTTAGTACAGGGGGGTGTGT
Organism: Thryothorus ludovicianus; assembly: GCA_013397245.1. Taxonomy (NCBI): domain Eukaryota; kingdom Metazoa; phylum Chordata; class Aves; order Passeriformes; family Certhiidae; genus Thryothorus; species Thryothorus ludovicianus. The sequence goes on along the minus strand of VZTB01017166.1, from coordinate 126,417 downwards.
GAGGCCAAGATGGAGGAACCTCGTGGCTTTTTGGGTTTTTTCCATCTTCTTCACCTTCTCCATTTCTGCTGTGATGGTGGCACGGGTGATTGGTTTAGAGTAGAGACCAACTGTGTAACACAGGTGATAGGGATTGGAAAGTAATTGTAAATAATGTAAATGTAGTTTTTAGTATAAAAGATAAACACTGCCCCAAGGGCAGGGATCTTGCCTTCTGCTGTCCTGCCAGACAGACCTCAGCAAGTCAGAGGGAGAATGTTATAGATAAGGAAAAATAAACAACCTTGGAAGCAAGACCTGAAGAGTTTCAGCTTCTTCTTTCATCTCAAACGTGGGAAAAAGGACTTTATTAGTTTGGGAAAATTTCTGCAAAAGCAGCAAACCCGACAGTGAGTGACATGACAGCATCCTGTACTGCTGAACTTCAATACAGCTCCTGCTTCTGAAACAGGAGAAAAGTTGAGGAACAGCCCCAGTGACCAGAACTGCAGAGCTCAGGGAGGAAAGAAATTGAGCTCGCAGCATGCCAGCGAGTCAGGACTGCACCTGGTGGTCTGAAAATCTTACACTGGGTAACCTGGAGATAGAAAAACAACTCTACACTCTTTACACTCCATTGAAATGAGGAGCCCCCAGGCTTTCAGTAGGAAAGATGGCTCTGTTTCTATTTGTAAGAAATAAAACGGAAGTGACCACCATAAATTTGATTGTAAACAACAAGCCAGAACAGCTCAAACATCTGATAAGACAGACAAATGATTAGCTAATGAACAAGTGTCTAATCTGGATCACAGCACTTTCTTGCTGGTGGACACAGGACATACCATTTTGACAAAACATACACAGCCTTTGGCTGCAACACATCATTACTTTTTCAGTGGGTTTTTTCCCTTTTCCATGCTCCTGTATAACCTAACACAAACTGTATAATGGTCTCTATCTACTTTAAAATGTGTGTCTCCTAAGACTGCAGAGGACATTTAAATGCCAAGGGAACAATGTAGGACAGAAAAAATGTGTGTGAGTGTGTGAGTGTGTGTATGATCTCCACTTGTCCTTAATAAAAAATTAAGAACTCTACATAAGCAAACACAACCATTTCAGATCATCCACTTTCCTCATAAAGCTTCTTACTTACTGAGTTAAATGCACAGTATGATTTGATTTATTAACTAATCAAAGGGTAGCAGAGGAAGACAGAAGATAAATAAGCCCTGACAGCTTTTTTTTTCCTTTTTTATCCAGGCAGTCCCCATTTCTCTGCCATGACCCATCCATCCCAGCCATGTGCTGCCTGAGCAGGAGAATGAATTCAGTGCTCATGGCTGAACACGCAGCTCCATCACTAAAAAGAACTCTTGTCCTGATCCTGTGCCAGCTGACCCTGATCAGATGGGGCACACCAGTATCAGCTGTACCCCCCAGCTGCAGGATTTGCTGATCCCCACGAACACTGGTACATGTGAACTGTTACCACAGCCCCTCCTCAGCTGCAGCTGTCCCTGCAGGAAGCATTTCCAGGGAGACTGGTGGGACACCTGGTGCCAGCACAGGGCAGGAGCAGGAGCTGAGCTCACTCAGCCCTTCCTGTGACCCCAGCTCTGTCGGGTTTGCTGCTTTTGCAGAAATTCCCCAAGCTAATAAAGTCCTTTCTCCACACCTGAGATGGAAGAAAAAGCAGAAACTCTTTGGGTCTCATTCTCAAGGTTGTTTATTCAGTCTTATCTAAAACATTCTCTCTCTGACCTGCTGAGCTCCTTCCAGCAGGACAGTCAAAGGCCTTCTCCCCCCTCAGAGGCAGTGTTTATCTTTTATACTAAAAACTACATTTACATTATTTACAATTACTTTCCAATCCCTATCACCTGTGTTACACAGTTGGTCTCTGCTCTAAACCAATCACCCGTGCCACCATCACAGCAGAAATGGAGAAGGTGAAGAAGAAGGAAGAAACTCAAAAAGCCACGAGGTTCCTCCATCTTGGCCTCACCCACCCCCCTGTACTAAAACCCAAAATCTACTTTTACACCCTGTGACAAACTTATTATTGCTCTATTTAAACTCTTGTGACCTGCGATTCTTCTTGGAAGGTTGGCAATGGTTCCCATGGGCTAAAATCCAAACCACAGGTGTTTTGGGCTCTGTGCCAAGACTTCTGAGCCCCCTGCTCAGGTCCCTGAGCCTCTCCAGTGCAGCCAGAGATGAACCTTGTGTTCCCACACAGCTCCAGGGGCTCAGGATGACAGTGGAGCTGCAGACACTCTGAGCCTGGCACTCCCCACCCAGGAGGGAGGCTCAGAGGGAACTCTGCAGGCTGAGCCACGGCCCTCCTGATAGAAAGATGAAAGATGGATGGAAAGATGAAAGACTGCAGCTGACTGCATGTACCCAGAGCATACTGTGCCAGCTCACCCTACTCATGCACTGAGGACGTTTAATCTGTAGAAAGAGAAAATTGAAGAAAGTGGGGCATGTTAGGGGCTGGCTGGGTTCACTCCAGCACAGACACAATGCTGGAGAGAAATGACAGAATGCCTTTGTGACCAAAGATACTTGAAAATACTGACAGACAGTTTCATGAGCAGAATTTACTGTTTTCACCCAGCTCAAGATGTCTTAAAACACCCTGACAGCGGAAATGTGGACTTGATGAAAATCCAATTTGAAAATGGAAAGTACTGAAATCAATTTTTGTAATCTTTAAAAAATAAAAATTTTCGACATTGAGGAAAGTTTAATCTCTTTATTTCACTCAAGGCTAATAATACGCAGTATGTCAATGATCACAAAAAAAATTAAAGCCCTGAAGAAATTTCAGAAGCTAGCAGCATAACAGAATCTCTGTAACTCCTACAAATCCTCATTTTTATTGACTCCTGCAGCAGTATCTTTGAAATACAGCCCCAGAAAGGGGCACAGAAAGCTGAGTTTCCTTATACTGTGCAGCTTGAATTGGGAATTTTCTAAACTTAATGTGTGTATCCACAGGGGGCTACAAGAAAAACCACAACAATTGTCTGTTAACAAGTGTCCTGCACTCAGACAAACACCAATGGTGGCAGAACCAAAGGCAGAGTAGAATCAACACTAAATCATAATAGCAGAGAAGTTTTCATTTCATTGTTTCCTTCACAAACTAATCATGTAGCAGATTTTTCATTTCTGGGAAAAGGAATGATGCTACATCATCTCCATCTTAAAAGGCATTCCTGTGCAATTTATTCTCCAAGATGAAAATACCCCAAACTAAAACCAAAAACCAATCCAAAACAAAAACAAACAAAACCCCAAACAAAGAAAAACAAACAAAAAAGAAAACAAAAACCCATACCACAAAACAAACAAAACAAACAAAAAAATCCCAAACAAACAAAAAACCAAAAAAACAACAACCAAAAAACATCACAAGATAAAGAAAAAATCTTCAAGGAAAAAATAATCAACCATGTTGTACCCCCTCACAAAGAATAATTCATTACATTTCAGTAAATTATGGTCTTAATACCAATGAAGTAGTCATGAAATGACCAGGCTGTATTTATTCTCTCCATTTATGAAATGGAGGAAATGCTGCAGCACAGAAAGGCTTTTCTGTTCAAGACTTTTTCATGTTATTAACAAATAAATGCTGGGTTTGTATTTGGAAGTGGATGAAGATTACCAGTGTAATTTCACAGGTTCCCAGTGGCGTGTCCAAGGGAGGTGCTGAACAGGCAGCCAAGCTGACATTTGGCTTTCAAAGCCTTTGAACTATGAGTGCATTAATTCCACAGCAAACATCGTAAGCCCACGAATTCCTATGCTATTGTTCCTGAATTATCCACAAGCTTTGAATCAGCACATGAGAGGCCTCCCAGAGGGTCACAGATCCTTGGCTCTGCTTAGGCGAGTCTCCAGCACTCTGATCAATAAGAGACATAATTGGAAGGTCGCAAATAATTGGAAATTTCAAAGGACTCCTGCAACCTCTACAACACACAATTGGTACAGAAGCATGTAAAAATACCAGTCTGAGGGGACTTTAAATCAATGCTCTAGCTTCAGTTTTTAGGGACTTTGTCCTTACAGAAACATCCTTCTTCATCATTAGTAACTGGCAATTCCACCCATCATTTTCTGGACAAATTTAATTCAGGTTATGAATATTTGAGATTTGAAAACTCTCTTCTAACTTATACTGGAATAACACTGCCAAACTTCTGGGGGAGAAAACAGAAATAGCAAATACGCTTCAAGGATTTTTTTCTCCTCTTTTACAGAATTGGCAAACTTCAAAGTAAAATCAAATCCATATAAATGAGATTACACATTTCATACAAGATTTGCAGTACATCCTGGTCTTACTGAAGTATCAGCATTATAACAATAATTTTCCCTGTCCCTGCTCTGCCAACAGAAGTTTATCTGAGCTTTGAGCTCAGACAACATCTGGGATATGCTGATGGTGCCAGAGAAAGCACAGGAGCTGATTTCCCCATCATATGCCATTACAAAAATGCAACAACACCAACACCACAGTTGGTTTGGTGGGCAAAAAATGAGCTGCTGATGAGGTGTTACCTAATTCCAGAACAAACATGAAAGGTTCCCCCAACTGTGTGGAATGATCTATTATTCAGTTTTGTGGTATCCCTGCACTACTTTCACAGAAAGAAGAAAAAAAGCAAAGGTCTTAACTGTTCAATTTCTGGACTTTCTACTGCCTGTAAACTCAAAGGCAATGGTATCTTCTGTGAGTACCGCTTCTGAAATGCTGCTCCTCAGCACATTTTTGGTTTTGTTTTTAGTCTTAACTCTTCCTCAAGAAGATCAGACAACAGCTCATCATCTGCTTGAATGCAGATCTTCATGTGAAGTAGGGATTAATTGCCAAGGAAAAGACTGCACTTTCAGATGTTGAAGTAGTCTGACAAGAGCAAGAAAACATTTCCAGCAGAGAGCTAAGCAGAGGTCAGATCAGCCACAGTACAACCACTCTCGTGCAGTCATGATTTGTCATGACCAAATGAGTATTTTATTCTGCCTGGGGGTGCCAACAGGAGCCAGAGTGCTCAAACAACACCAAACACTTCTGTTCTACAAAACCTCCAGCCCAGGGTCCTGCAGCTGGAAATGCAGGTGGGCAGAAAAGGTGTGAGAGGCACCTGGGGCAGCCAGGGTGGGCAGGGCCAGCCCAGCCTCCGGGCATTCTCCCTGCACTGGGGGGGCACACAGGAGCTCTGCAGGGACCTGGGTTTGTTCTTTTCTCTGATTTATACCTGAACAGGCCCTGGGAAGGTTCTGCCCCAGCTGTAAGTCCAGCACAGTGACCTGTGGAGAATGTGGAGCTACACAATGTCCACAGGCCCTGGCTCCGCCAAAAGCTCGGATCTTTGCTCTGGAACAAGAATGCTCTTGCATAGGAATGCCAAAAAGGAGATCCAGTTCTCCACACAAATGAGAGCTCAGGAGGGAAATGCTGTGCCAGATAGAGCAGGGGTCCAGGGCCCTCCATAAATAAATAAAAGAAGTTTCTGCAGCAGTCAAGGAGGGAAAGCCCGCTCTGAGCCCTGAGACAAGCACTGTGTCTTCACTGCCACAGCTTGGGACCTTCTTCCCTCAGACACATCAGGGAACAACTGCACCCAGAATATCTTACACATCACATGTCAGAGAGCATTAATCCACTCTGCAGCTAATATGTGTCTTTTCTTGATAAAATATATCAGAGACTGCATCAGTTGAATGTTACATTCCATCCCATTCTAGCAGTAGGACTCCAAGAGAAAAACAGACCGGCACTGCCAACACCCTCAGAAAAAAGAAAAACAATTAATCTCCTGGAAAGTTCCTAAATACTGTGCTCAACTGAATTTTTTGCTGAACTATCCCCTGTGGAAATTGGATTTCAAAGAACTGAGAGGATACCTAAAATTAAGAGCTTAGGGTACAAATCTTGAAACTCAGCATTTCTCCATGTTTAACCATCATAAATTCATCCTAAAATATGAATCAGTCAATAATTCAAAGCAAGTCAGTTGTATAACAGGAAGGAAAAAAGAACTGGAAAAAAAGCCCAGAAAAATCAAAGAAAAATCATATCTTTAATATGACTACGAGGCATTTTAAAATATTGAAAGTTAGGTTAAAAAAATAGTCTGGTGTAATTAATTGTCTTTGAAACTATAAACACGTAATTTTTACACATTTCCTGACAAACCTTTTATTTAGCCATTGATGTCATTTTGCAGCTTCTCTCTCTGATAACTTTTAATGCCCAGCATTTCACTATGACAGCTGGCAAAAAATCTGCTGTAAGTTTTCTCATTAAAAGTGAAACTGTGTTAGTAGCCAAATACTCAAAAATGTGAAAGGTTAAAATTTAACGATGGGGAAAAGACTTGTTTCAAAAAACTCAGAACTTGAACTTTATCAGAAACAGCAGTTTGCTATTATTCGAAGGGAAAAAGCTGTAGGTTCTAAAGGGTTTATCAGAAGTTTAATAAATTGCCAAGAAGTTAAGGGTAGAAGGTCAAAAAGAACAAAAAAGGAATTCTACAACACATGATGTAAGAGACAGACTAGAGTTTGTATAAAAATACAAACGATCCTCAAGGATTTGCTCTTTAAAAAGCTTGTGAGAGGATGTGCTCCTGGGACTACCCATTATCAGAAAATATCCCATTCTAATGGACATTCACTAAACTTCCACTCTTAATGGAAAACATTGCCTTTGGTGGAATGCTTTTATAACAATACTATCTCCTCAGAAGTAAAACTCACCTCATTCTTACTTTAAAAAAGCAATTTTAATTGTGCCTGGTTTTCTTTGGGTGAAAAAGCATAAAAGGCCACTAAAATATTTCAGTCATCAGATCAGCACCGTACAATAAGTGCTCACCAGGCCCACCCAAGCCATGCAATATTCCATCTCTTCCCAACACAAATGCAATGGCCTTGCATTAACCATCACAAGCAAATATTCACCCGGGTTACGTATTTGGTCAAGTTTTATGCAAGCCCAAACTGATGTTTTAGAACAACAAATTATAATTTCAACATTGCTTCTACCTCTTGCATCTGATGCTAAGAAAGCAAGCATTAAGGGGAAGCAGAATTTAGTTCAGAGACATTAATTCAGGTGACAGAATCAATAGACAATATTTACTGGTCAGCAGAGTATCAGCCTGAGCTTTATGACTAAAATCAAAATTATTGACAAGAGCAATTCAAGTGACTTCACCCTTCCCAAGCATTAGTGGAATTTGCTTTCCTTTGGCATTAATTTCTTTAATGGGAGCTTTGGGAGCTCTCAAATCCAGATGGCTTATTTAGGTGTTTAATTTTAGGCACCTTGCTCTGATCCCAGCTCTGACAAAGATCTGTGCATGTTTGCCCCAGTTCACTGAGAAGGGAGCAGAACACTTTGCAGCAAGTGTTTACAGCAACAAGCTCCAATGCTTGAACTCTTATTTTAATGGTGGTGTCTAGTTCAACAGCCTCTGCCCATGTGGATTTTACAGCTCTTGGTCTAAGAACACGAGTTGGAGCAAACACCAAGGAGCCTTCAGACTGCACTCAGACATCACAGTCACACTGAGCTCCTGAGGCACAGGATTCCAGCAAATCCATCTCTGACGGGTCCAATTTTTAATTTTAGGGAGTATTAATCTTATGATAGTGATGTCCAGCTTCCCTTGGTTGAAACTCTTAATCATTGAGTTGATGTCCATCTTGCTTTCTCAAGCTGCTTTCCAATGTTTGGGGTAGGACTTAGAGATAAGGAGGCTCCTTTTTTTATAGTAAAGCTATAGTTTCAAAAATCCTTACTGCAAGCAATATTCTAAAATTATACTTCAAAAGATTATTATTGCAAAAATCTTTAAGATTTACCTACAAGGAAAACGTTCTTCTAAAAAGCAACATCTTAAAACTAATTCAAATGCTCTTAAATCAATTTTAGACTTATAAAAGTTAATTGTGAACAAAGGATAGATTCAAAGGCCTTCTTCCATGCTTTATTTTCCTCAGTTATTAATTAGAACTCATCTTTATAACTGTCCCATGGTCGGGCTCCACAAATATCACNGGCTCCACACATATCACAATCACAAGTGCACACGTTACTTGTATTTACCTGACAGGAAACACAACTTTGTATTTCACACAAGTGATCCCTGGTTGAATTCCAGACAACAGCATTCCCTCAGAAGCATTCTACCTTCAGCTGCAGACACAACAGCACAAAGTGGAAAATTAAGTCTCCACAGTAATTCCTGAAAGGGACAAGGTTTATTCCACACTTGAGTTTCTCAACAGAAGCTTTATTACACTGCTCTGTGCCTCTCCACAGAAAAACAGTCTGGATTTCTAATCTCAAATTCTAACCATGAGAAAACAGTTATTCCTCAGGACTCAGACCCACGAGTTCCTGCTACTTCTGCTCATGATTTGAAGCCTTTCCTTGTTGTTAAATTACACTCTTTGCAGTGTGCCAAATGTGCACACATGGCCCTGCAGCACTTCCAGCAGCTCTGAACACTGCACAATTACCACACGAAGGGCTGGTTATGTTTTACAGCAACTGCTCTTTTTAGCAAATGCCTCAGCAAACTGCAGGGCTACAATTACAATATGCTGATGATCAAGTCTTTCACACTACCCCAACATTTTAATGAGTTTCACACATTTTTACTTATTCTGTTAGGAAATAGGTGAGCAATATAATTATTTAGCTTCCTTTTCTCACTTCAATATCAAATTAACTGTTCACCCACAAAAGAATTCTAGCCTGTACACCCTTTCTGTTTTCCCACTCTTAATCAGCCCAGACCAAATACAGTGACAGCAATTCCCAAAAGCATTTTCTCTTTCAAAACCATCAAACCAGCTCAGCCAATAAAACTGTTGTGGTTTCACTAACCACTGTTACAATTTTGATCTTGTCTGTTTTCAGTGTAAATGGCAAGATACAACTAATGCAATGTTCTGCATCCAAGTCAGTTTTGGAAATAAAATACACTTGCTGCTGGCAGTATTTTTATACACAGGAAAATGGAGTCATAGAATAAATCAGTTCAAAGAACCCTTCAAGGCCATCTGCTGCACCCACCTTCTCAAATCAGGACCAAATCTGAAGCTAAGTACACTTGCTCAGGGCCTTATAAATCTTGTCTTCAGAATCTGCAANCCACTGTTACAATTTTGATCTTGTTTGTTTTCAGTGTAAATGGCATGATAAAACTAATGCAACGTTCTGCATCCAAGTCGGTTTTGGAAATAAAATACACTTGATGCTGGCAGTATTTTTATACACAGGAAAATGGAGTCATAGAATAAATCAGTTCAAAGAACCCTTCAAGGCCATCTGCTGCACCCACCTTCTCAAATCAGGACCAAATCTGAAGCTAAGTACACTTGCTCAGGGCCTTATAAATCTTGTCTTCAGAATCTGCAAGGATGAGATTCCACAGCCCCTTTTCCCTCATCTCTTCTGTAGGGAAAGAGGGATTCTCAAGGGATCTCCACGTGCATCCCCCTTTAGGCCTTCCTTTCCAATTTTATATTTGATTTAGACCTAAAAAACACATTTTTGGGTATTCCACTTGGGCATTTGGCCTAGCGCCACATGCTAGAAATTCATGAGAGGTATGAAACTGCTTCCAAAGACACTTTATTTTCAGCAGCAGTTTCCATTCCCCGAGCCAGTGGGCTGGGATGCTGGAAAGCAGGTACAGGTACAATTCTGTCCACACCCTTCCTATGCCTCATCACCCTCCAACAGGGAAAACTCCATGTTGTGGCTGTGGAAGGACAAGACTGAGGCTCTCTCTAGGAGGCACTGGCACCTTCTCATCTCCCAGAGCCATCAGGTGGAACATTTCCTCCCAGGAATGAATGTATGGAGCAAAGTTACCCACAGGGATGAAGTATGCAGTCAATATCTGGAATTTTAAACCCTAAAACAGATTTTAAAGCCCCACTAAATCCAGACACAGTCTTTTATTTTGATGTTATTGATTCCAGAGGCTTGAGAACAGAATCTTAAAAACTAAAAAAGCACCCACTGTGATTAAGATAAGCCTGTATCAGGTAGCAATCCTACCTTATTTCTACCACGTCCCAGAACTTAATTTTATAGCATCTGCTAATCCAGTTGCATTAAAATTTATAAAAAAAAATAAAACTATAAAGCAGTTATTCACAGATGATGTAACAGTCTGAGATGCAGAAATGGCATCTTCTTCTGAAGGACACCGAAGTAAAAAAAATAAATGTTCAAGCACATAACAAGAGAACTGCACTGGTTTTCACTTTCTCTTGTCGAAGATTTTCCAAGCACACATCCCCCTTCCTCCCATCTCGTCTTCATGAGCAGCTCTTTGCAGATCTGTGAGGAAATCTGGGTTGTTCTCTCTGCTCCAACAAACCCCTCCTGTCCTTGAGGGTGTGATGGAGAGGACAAAGCTCCAGTGCCCACCTGGCCCCACCAGGTCCCTCCAGAGCAGCTTTGTGTCCTTCCAGTGCCCGGCCCTTCCTGCCACTGTGTGAGCTCACAAAATCTGAGACACACACACGAGGGCAGTTTAGGCTGCTCCACATTTGGAATTTACAATTTCATTCGGACCCTTTGCTGACTCAGAGGTGAAGGACGAGATAATTGGGTCAGGACTGGTTGGAGGAGGAATCAAGTTCTAATTTCATTTTATGGCTATTAAAGTGTCAGCAAACACTAAGAATAAATGCCAATTCAAATGTCCATTTTTCAAGAACAGATCAGAATCCTTGAGATTTTTAGTTCTACGATGAATATTGTCCCTTTTTACTTTTCAAAACAATCCAGCTCAGCTTAAACAAAACTAAAAAGGTATATATACATAATTACAGATTGACTGATCACAGCTGAAGTTTTATATTCAACCACAAACACTCAAAACCTTTTTTAACCTCTCCTCCATACATAAAATTCCAGGATCTGCATCACAATTCCACCGTAATGAAACTTTTAGTAATTACATCTAAAGCCAGCAGCTTCCTTCATTACACCTCAGTTTGCAATAAATTTAAATATAAATTGCAAAAATAAAATTTTATTTCTCAGTGAAACCACATCTAAAACTCCTTTGTAAAGCCATCATTCCATCCAAATATATGAAAAAAATGTTGAATTCTTCACATGAATCATCTCAGATTTAAAAAGGCAATAATCCATTTCCTTCTGTCTTGTCACCAACAGAATAAGATGAGCATTTTCAGACAGATGTAGAGGGCTCATCAGAAAAGTTATTTTCTTTTCCCACAAAGAATTATTTCTAAAATTCTAATAGAGGAAAAAAAAAAACACCTCAAATTGTAAAAATACTGAAGTTCTCCTTCAACTACAGGTTAGGTGTAGACTGGTGTGATTTATTATCACTGAAATCTCATTTGATGCAATTTTGAGTTTGAAAAAACCTTGGAACATAAGTGAATCACCTTCATTATGCAATTGTACCAGGATTTCAAACATTTGGGACTCATTTATTGCTAAAAATGAGGTTCTTCAAAGTCACTCTTCCACAAAGTATCATTTCTATACATTATATACTCCCTCCTGTCAGGAACAACCATCCATGACATATTTATCTGAATTATTTGCAGCCATTATGAGAAGAATTCCTGTTACACCTGCTTAGAAACACTTTTCCAGGCCATATGCTCTCCAAATAGCCTCTTCTGTGTTGAGACAAGTGCAGCAGAATGATTCAGGAGAAAGGTGAAAAAAAGTCTGAATTTTGTTCTGCACTTGTCCTCAGACCATCGGAATCTCATTATGGTTAGATACATTAATTTAAATAAGTATTGTATCTGGGCAACAGTAGGTAGAAGAGTCTCTTTTAACTCAAGTGGTTTGAAATTTAGAAAATTTAATATTTAAGATAAATTTTATAAAATTTATATTGATTTTTCCTGTCAATTTCATACAGAAAGTCTACATTATTCCTATTCACACACCCACAAGAAACAACAGCGAGTCAAAACATTCATTCATGACTCCTAAATCCCAAAGACTGTGTTTGGTTTGGCTATGAAAACATCACACAGAACATCATCTTCAAACATTTCATTTGGGCAGAACATGAAGATGCAGATAAAAAAGAGAACAAACAAAAAAACCCAAAACCAAACACACACAGTTTCAACAAAAGGCTTTATGAAGTGTTGATGATCAGGATTTGTCACAATATTTTTCCTCCAGCCTTTGAAAATGAGGAAAATGACCAATTACACAATTCATCATGTGCCAAGGGTGATGTCTAATGTAGATCATTTTCCCTTTTGTTTAAATTCATTCTGGAATCACTCAGAGCTGGAAACAGGCAGGTAACATCTGCAGTGCTGATTCAAACTTCCCAAAAATTCAAATTTCAGGCGTTCACTGGATTGTTTGTTAGTGGCCTTTTCATCATTCCTGCAGTGATGTTTACTTGACAAAAGCTGAGATTTAGAAGAGCAAATCTTATTTGCTTGTCAACTCTGTCAAGTGCTCCTCCAATGAGAAATGTTGGATTAAAACTCACAGGGTCAGTTTATTTGTCTCTAAACTTTCATTTTAGAAGAAAACCCAGATTTCTCCTTATTAATTTCAGCTATGTAATAAATGCAGTTTATTTACCCTGGCAGACTAAAAATGATCTGAGATGGTTTTGCAGTCAAGATGATAAATACATACACAGCAGGTGGCAATATTTGCAGCTTTATCTTTGTGGCTGCTGAGCATGAGGCAGATGTGGGAGACCAGAAGTTTGAGGTAGTGCAGACTCTTTAGCCAACACAAAATCAGAGAGGATTCCTGATATCCAAGGAGCAGAGGACCATTTCCATCACTATCTCCACCTCTGCCCCCAACACAAGAGTTCCCACCCCTGGGTTTGGGCCACAGTGACCTGCCACAGAAGACAAATTGTTGGATTTTCCTGGGTGTGAGAAATCACATCATAAGAAAGCACAAGTGAGAAATTATATGATTATCTTTTTTGTCACTCCTGTAACTTTAAGTTACCACTTCATCTTGTTTATCTAGCACTTCTCTGTAAGAAATCTCATTGAAAACTCTACCAGTGATTCTACAGAGAGGGGGAGAGGTCTGCCACCTCACTGCCCATTTTTAGCTTCCTTAAGGCCAGGAACTACTTTGGCAGCACAAAGAGGAAGATGAGATTCAGGGTGAAAGAAGCAGTGCTTAGTTTAATCCAGGCCTAATACTCTGTGTGGTGTTTTACAGAAGTTTTAAAATGCAATGTCTAAAAGACTTCTATAAGAAAACAAGAGATTTAACTTACTAGAAGCATTGGCTTTTGAATGAAGAAGTGTAAAGTGCTATAAAATGACGGTATTTTGTTGTTCAAAAATACCCATTGCTGGATCATGCATAAGCTGAACACTTACATGCCCAGCAATCAGTTTAAGTGCTGCATTACATCCCCTTTATGCTTTCATTTATGGTATTGTTATAAATTAGAAGTTTGACTAGGCCAATATTCAAGCAGCAATCAATTTATTAATTAATATGGTAAAATATGAGCAAACAGCGCTGGGTACAGTGGGGGAGTTTTCCCTCCAGCTGCACACCCATAGTTGAGGCTTACAGGTATTTATAGGGATACTCAGGAGCTTTCTCAGCAGTTTCTATTCCCAATTTTTATTATTTATCAGCAGTTTCTATTCCTAATTTTTACATCCCAATTCTATACTCTACTGTGATCTTGTCTTCTCAGGATGTACATCCCAAAAGGAGTATCCCAGCTGGTGGGGTTTGGCTCTCAGATGTGGGTCCAGTTTCTAATTTCCAAAACTATTAATCTTATGATAGTGATGTTCAGTTTCCCTTCTCAAGCTGCTTTTAGGGACTTT
>VZTB01017166.1:90956-112514 GCA_013397245.1 Thryothorus ludovicianus | reverse complement strand
CAAAGGCCTTCTTCCATGCTTTATTTTCCTCAGTTATTTATTAGAATTCATCTTTATAACTGCCCCATGGTCGGGCCCCACACATATCACAATCACAAGTGCACTCGTTGCCTGTATTTACCTGACATGAAACACAGCTTTGTATTTCACAGTATCTAACCATCATCTACATTTTCACTGTTCCAGAATACAAACTCAGTTCTGAAGAGCTCTGGCACACCCTGGAATAACAGATCTGTAATTTTCAGGCTTGATGGCCCTATTTCCATCAGAGATGGGTATCTCAGCTATTATCCCACTGAGTCTGGGAGGGATGGAGCTAATTGAGCTCCTTGCTGGTGAGCCTGGAGCTGTGTTCGATTTGTGAGTAAACCAGCAGAAAAACACAGCAGAGCTTTGGCTGTTGCTCAGCAGTCCTTGCACATCCTCAAGGCTTTTTTCCCCTTTTTCCCCACTGTACCCCCAGAGCCAGACAGAGTGGGCAGGAGGCAGGGAAGGCACACAGCCTGGAGAGGGACCTGGCCATGCTGATTACAAAATTCAAATTAACTGTTTTAGCTCTACCTGCTGTATCTATGCCATGCACAGACAAACACAGCCATGGAGAAAGTTCCAGTCCAAACCAGGGCTTCACACTTGTCACACCTTCAGGTCTGGGTGGCCAGACTGAGTGACCCATCCCATTCACACACTGCCTGCTGGAAAAGGCACAATTTCCCCAGGAGAGCAGTTCCTGGGGGCTGCCAGGGTGGAAAAGGCAGAATTTCCCCAGGAGAGCAGTTCCTGGGGGCTGCCAGGGCGGAAAAGGCAGAATTTCCCCAGGAGAGCAGTCCCTGGGGGCTGCCTGCCAGAGAACAGCGACACAGTTACCACAGCAGTGACAAAAGGCATGAAAAGAGACTTCCAATTTTTCCAACTTTCACAGTAGTTCTCAACACCGGCACAGTCTCACTTTACAGAAAGGTTCAGAAGAAAAAAAAGGGAATAAAAAAAGAGTAGTCTTGGAAGACAGCCTGTTCTTCTGCAACCCTGCACTTTCTTCTTAAAGACAGGGGTAGGAAGAAAGATTTTTCTCCCCCAGTAGCCCACAAGTACAGGATCTTTATCACTTATTTTTTCTTTCCCTTTTTCTGCAGCACAAGTGAAGTCCTTTCTCACAGTAGTCTTGGGAGCAAAAGAAAATGGGAATTAGTGACTGCAATGAACTCTCCCTCCTCCCCTCTACAAAGCAGGAACTCACCCCAAACCCAGATAATGCTCTTCCTCAGTAAAGTCAAGAGCCAAACCCTCTCTTCAGTTCCAAGACTCTAACTGGTTTTGACTCAACAACACTAGAAGAGATTTTCAGATTCATATTTGTCTTTAATGTTAAGTTGTATCTTGGTATTACAGTAACTTCCATAAATACTTTGCAGATTACACTATAAGAGGGTGACCTTTTCCACCACTAACTTCCCCACTGGAATAAAACTCCTGATTTGCAGTAAATTGGTTTTTATAGCTGAAAAAAATCCTTCATCTTAATTTAGAACTTCTTTGTTAGCTAAACTAATCTACAAACATGCATTGTTGAAAAGATTGCTATTTGCAGATTTCAAAAGATAGAGCAGAGATTACAATAACTTGAATGTTTTTTGCAATGACATAGCACATTCTTAGACTCAAAATGAGCAGAGGTATAATCTTCAAGGGAAAAATACCATTATAATTTACAGGAAGAACTAAAAAAATCAATCCCATACATACTAAGCATGTAATTCTGGATCTGCTAAGTACATCAAACACTTTTTCTACCACAAGGGCTTTCATGGCATATTTTCATAATGCTCCATTTTAAAGAAATAATGAAATATTTGTTTCAGGAAGTGCTGTGCATGAAAATTTATTTCCAGCTCCCTAATTTTGCCCCTGGATGAGGCCAAGGCATATCCCTGTTCAGATTCCCAACTCCTCTTCCCATGGGGAGCTGCTTCTGGACAAAGTCCTTGCAACCAGGAGCAAATTCCTCTTTCTCTGGACAACCAGCCTGGACAGAAGAGTCATAGCATAGTAAAGCTACAACTTCCAAAAATCCCTGGTCCTGGAAGCGAGGTCAGCTCCTCTGAGGCTTTAGAGACTCGGACACCACTAAAGTCTAAGCCCAAGTCACTAAAAGAGATTCTCAGTTTAAATACAACCTGCCAAGGCCATTACACCAGGAGAGAATTTTAAATTATTTTGCATCAGCTCATAAAGCATTTAATTTCTGAACCCCAGAATATTATTTTTTTTTTCATTAAAAAAAGAATCAGACTAAGCCAAAAATTATTAACAATATATCAAGGTTCTATGAACATAAATTTCCTCCCCATCATCTTGGATTTGGAGGTCAGCTGTTGGTACCCACCCATCCCTGACTCATTTCAAAGAGAATTTAGGAAGCTGTGATTTATTCCCAGACCTCCTAAGTGGAAGAGGAACTGGCTGACCTGAAAAGGCCAGAATATGATTAGGCATGTTTGCTTCTCCCTTTCCACAGACTAACTGCTTAAAGGAGACAAGGAACAGAGGAGAGGAATATAATTTTTAATGCAGAGTCCTGTCTCTGCGGAAGAGGCACCTTTGAGGTGCCCAAAGAAAATGACAAACAAGCCAAGGACAGACTGCAGACACAGTAATGAGGGAGAATGAGTGGAACATTAGTACATTGCAAAACAAGTTTTAAGTACCTGCAGGAGTTTGAAGCCTATTATTCTGTCTGGTGACTGTATTAGTCCCTGATCCAGACCACCACTGCAGCAGAAATTAGTACTACAACCAGTAAAAACCAGATACATAAGGACCTTGGTTCAAAAATATCAAGGCACTTGGAAAAAGAGTGAATGTCAAGCCAGGGAACGGGGACAACCAAGACAAAACCAAGTGAAGCTTCATGTCCATAGTTTTAATTCTAGGATGAACCATTACATCTTGCCCAACCATCACTCAAACAACAGCCAAAGCATAGAACTGTTACTACCTAGCTATTTATTTTTAGTGGATCCTAAAGAAAACATTTCACTGTGTCTTTCTGTTTCTCTCAGTGCTTTCCTAGAGGAAAATCTTCAAGAGTATGTTTGTACTCAGTGTAACACTGATTTCTGGATTATGAAAAAAAAAACAAAAACAAGACTCCCAGTGCACAGTAAAGCCAAGAGAACAATAAAAATGGAATATGTTGCCTCTTATAGCATCAAGAGAGGTTAATTTTAGAAGGCATTCCAGTAAAACAGGATAAATTATTTGAAAATCTAGTTTGATCCCAGTAATTATATGGGAGGTGTATTTTGCATTTGAGAATTAGTTTGTAACTGCAGTAATAATTAGACCCTTCATTATTCTTGTACAGATAATTTTTAAGTAGGCAAGGTGCTTTGAACACATTCTGACCAAGACTGTGTTCTTTAATAAGCTGCTGAAGATGAAAACTGTAACATGTGAGAATTACCAAATAAATTTTCCTCCAAATGTCCAATTAAGAAAGAAATGTAAATATGAATAATGTGATCATTAAAACCCCAAAATGAAAATACAGAGCAGTTGTCACTGCAATGTGCAGCTGGAACCCAGGGACCTCTCACCTGTGAGCTCAAACTGACAGCAAACATCATTTCCTGACCTCTGCAGCCTGAACAGAAGACTTGTGGCCCCTTTAGTAGGTGAAAACATCTCCCTCTCATTCCTCTTTTTCCAAATGATCTGTCACTTCACAATAAACTTGTGTATTTTCAAAAGCAGCTGATAGATATGCTGAGACTTCAACAGAGAACATTGCAGGCATGCAAATCCCAAGGATATTTTTTTCTGTTCTGAGAAATGAACACCCATCTTTCAATCCTTATGGAGGTGTGAAAAACAGACAGTCCGAAAATGACATTAATAAGACCGTAGCTTCTTGAGTTAATATCAAGGCTCTTTCTTAGTTATTAAATTTTGATTTGTGTGTGGGGATATAAGATATTCTTAATTTACATGTCTGTATTTGTCTGGGCTGCTGCTCCTGCACAAGAACCCTGTTCCTTTACAGAGGGAGCACCAATCTTGTTTCTGCATTCACATGAAATTTGTTACAAATACTGGAGTTCCTTAAACAGTGCCTTCAAAATAGTTTTGATTAAATTTCTCCAGAGACCAGTACAGGATTACAGACTACTTCACAACTCATTTGTCTGTCATTTAAACAGATCTACACTGAAATAGGTTCTGACACAATACAAATAGACAAAAAACTCCATGATTTGAACAGTATTTCTAGCAAAACATTTATTTAGTGTTTGCCCTGTTCCTTCGGGTGTTTCTATTGATTAGATGAACTATTTTAACTGCTGTGGCTGAAGCAGCTAGATGAAGATGTGAAGTATGCTGCATGAATAAAGTTTGGGTCAGACATGCACCCTACCAGTCTCAACACCAGCTGTGAGAACAAAGGTGCTGAACATTACTGCTTTGAAACTGTGGCATGATGGAAATGATGTGACACATAACCCAGAGACATGGGAGGAGAAACAGAAGAGAGGGGATCTTGCAAAGCGTTTTCATCTTATAATACAACTGGGAAATCAATTCAAATCTGGTTTTCTGGATTTTTTTTAGTAGCTCTTTGTTGTGGTGTGTCTCAGATCCCCCAGGCCCCTCCCAGATGATTCCCTGCCAGCTTTGTCAATCATTCCTCCTTCCCACATCCTGACCCCTGATGAGTGCTGCCTGCCAACCCTGCCATTCCAGAAGGGCACAGAGTGCTTGGCACAATTCAAAAGATGCTTCCCTGCCCTGCAAAGACATTGGGCCATCCAAGTGTCCTCTGGCCCTTAGGACTTCCCCCCGGACCTGGTTGGTGTCCCCTGTGTTCCTTCCCTCCCCTGTGCCCTGGTTCCAAGGCCCAGCAGCCATGCTGTGGGAGTTCTGCTGGAGCTCTTGCTGCATTCACAGGCCTTTGGGCCAGGAATAAAACTCTGAGTCCAAAGGCTCCATCAGAAGCGGCTCCTTTCCTTCACCATGGCCTTGGAACCTCTCAGTCAAAGGTGACCCTGAGCTCCTGCAGGCCTGGCCTTGTCTCCAAGCCCTCAGCTGTGACATCCAGCGAGCCTGAGGGACCACTGGGGTGAAAACAGCACAGAGCTGCCAGCCAGGCAAACAGCAAGGGCCAGCCAGCTCAGGAACAGCCTCCTGGGGATATTGGACCAAACTCCAATAGCTATTTAATGCTTTTCTTTGAAAATATATTTATATACAGCACAGAAAATAATTCTGAGTTGTTTCCAGCCTTTCAGCAGATCTGCCACACTTTCAAGCACAAGGATCCTTTGGTGGCAAAAGGCATACAAAGACAAAATTTAAAAAAATTCAGCAGACGAGCACATGTGACCTTGCCTGGTGGAGGTGGCTGCATATTGCACACCATGACAGAAAGCCTGAGTTTCAAAGCAGAAGGTGACTTCTTGGCAATTATTCAAAAGAATTACATCTTATCAAAGGATTTAATCATTCTCTAAATATTACTGGAATCTCCTTCACCTTACATATTAGTCACAATGCACAAGTTCATGCAATATCTTGACAGAGTAAAGGGCTTGAAGAGCAGGTGGCTGGAGGCAGACAGGCTGAGAGTCAGCCTTGAAAATATTCCAAGTGTGTGCAGATATTCCAGAGGAACAGGGAGAAATTAGGCTGAACCACGCACTCCAAGGCTGTTCATACTCCTGGGTAAGCAGTCTGAACACAAAGGTGACAAACTCTACATCTCCTTTATGCCTGTGAGGCCACTCACAGCTTTCCCCAGAAGGGAGGGAAGTGAGAGCAGCCCTAAGCTGCCTGTTCCGAGGCCTCCCTGGGCTGCCAGCCTGACTCTCTGCTCAGCACCACCACTGCTGCCAGCCCATCAACACTCGAGAGAAAACTCAGTGGGAAAACATCACAGGGCATTTTCCTAAAGTAAGATCCTGTGAAATACAAAGCTGTGTTTGGTGTCAAGTAAATACAAGTAACGTGTGCACTTGTGATTGTGATATGTGTGGAGCCCGACCATGGGACAGATATAAAGACGAATTCTAATAAATGAGGAAAATAAAGCATGGAAGAAGGCCTTTGAATCTATCCCTTGTTCACAATTAACTTTTAGAAGTCTTAAGTTGATTTAGGAGCATTTGAATTAAAGTTTTAGGATGTTGCTTTTTACAAGAACTCTTTGCTTGTAGGTAAACTTTAAAGATTTTTGCAATAATAATCTTTTGAAGTATAATTTTAGAATATTGCTTGCAGTAAGAATTTTTTAAACTACAGCTTTNCTGGACCCCACCAGCTGGGATACTCCTTTTGGGATGTACATCCTGAGAAGACTAAATCACAATGGTGTATAAGATTGTGACATAAAAATTAGGAATAGGAGCTGCTGAGAAAGCTCCTGAGTACCCCTATAAATACCTGCAAGCCTCAACTATGGGTGTGCAGCTGGAGGGAAAACTCCCCCACTGTACCCAGCACTGTTTGCTCATATTTTACCATATGAATTAATAAACTGATTGCTGCTTTAATATTGGCCTAGTCAAGCTTATTTATAACAATCCCAATGAGCAAGTCCTTGCTGCAGCCTTGGCAAAGCAAACAAAACTCTGCACAAAACCCTGCAGCCTGTTTCAATGCCTGCTCACCTTGCTAAGCTGTCACTGGAGATTGTGACCCGAAAGAGCCACCAAATGGGGGAAATACCCATGAAAGGGAAGCTGGAATTTTACTCACAAAGTGCTAAGTAGGATGGACCTTGGCTGTTATCTTTGAAGAAATACGTGCCCAACAGAACTGTTCAGAAAGGCTCCAAAGAAAGGTGTTTGGTCAAAATATTTCAACGCATGCTCAGACACTTCTGACAGGGCAGGATGGGGATAATTGTGGTGAACAGACAGTAGTGACACATCAAAATAATCAGATTTCAATTGACTTAGGATGGCAAAAAGCCTCAACCACAGTTCTCAACAGGCCCATAGTTACTACAAATGTCTAAGAACCAAGGCATTGTGAATCTTCCAAAAATCTGAGACTCTAGTCAAAGCAAATGATGAAAAATCACAAAAACTTAAAAAAACCCCAAAAACAACAAAAAAACCCAAAACCACAAAAAACTTCCACCACCCAAAAGCTAAGAACTGAAATCTTCCTCTCCATGCCCTCCTGTTCCCTCTGTCCCAGTTATCTGCAGAAGCTCCTGCAGAGCCCACACATTTCTGCTGGCACGCTTAGGGAGAAGCTTTTCAGATGCTCACCACGTACTGTCAGGGACCACCTGACCACACACACATCAAATACTCATTTTTATCAGCTCATATTCTTCAGCAAAATCTAATTTTCTTGGGAATTAGCTAATCTCAGTTAAATGAGCTCTTGATGGCTAGTCAAAGCCAACAATAATTTTAAAAGCTGTGAGAGAAGAAAAACCAGAAATAAGTCTGATAATGCAACATAGTTATAAGGCAGTTTGATGTAGCATTTTTGTTCCTTTTACAAAGAGAGACTGCAGGTAATAAAACCAAGCAGATGTTTTCATTAGTGAATATTCTATTTTACCCAGAGTTACATATATATATATATGTATATTATTCTTGTTAAATCCATCAAGCATTTAAGCTGTTTTAGCAGGAACTGTTAGCTGTGGCATTTGGCACAGCTGCTGTGGTGTGTCTGTAGCACAGCAGAGGTGGAAGCAGTGCTGGGGATCTGTCCCAGGACCTCTGAGGAGGAAAAGAGCAGTGGAAGTACCAGACTGGTGTAGGCAGTACCCAAACTAACAAGGCAGTCAAGTCCTCTCTGCATGCAGCTGTGTGCTCTGTGCAAGCACTCCCAGTGGGATTAACAGAGGTGAAGGTTCAGGGAAGGTCTCAAGGTTAGTTAGAGATGTCAAAGCTTTTAGGGTTCACAGAGGGTTAACACGTTTTTACTTCCTCAGAATAATAAAGTTGCAGATGCACCACCACTAGGAGACAGAGAGCATCACCAACCTTTCTTTAAATCATAGGAAGGAAATATATTTCTGCAACATCTTTTCAGTATCTTCGGCATGACAAAATGCCTGAGTGACAAAATGCAGACAAGCAGATGCCACTGTCTCCTTGTCAGTTAAAGCACTGGGACACTCATACCCCACCACGAGGCAACAGAACCCAAAGCACTTTCTGTCAAGGGAAGGACCAGAGCAGAACCAGCATGGCCACACTGCCATGGCTTCAGTGGAATACCTCTTGGTATAAACCTACCAAAACCAAGTTGTGCAAAAGGCTGAAATAACAATGGAAGCAAGGAGTTCTAAAAAGATGATATTGAATTTTTCACTGGCAGAAAACAAGGGGAAAAAAAATCTTTAAGTCAAAGCTGGATCAAGATTGTTTAATCTATAGGGGAAAAGCAAAAATGACAAGGCAAAGAAAGGTTTTAGCAACCTCTTTCTCTTTAGCAACAGCAACCAATCTATATTAAAAAAAAAAAAAAGATGGTACAAGAAAAAAACCCTGGAAAGAGTATTTTAGGTATAATAGTCTGGAGCAGGTTTTATTTACTAAGCACACATTTCATTCGTGATACACACAGATGAATTGGCAGCAGAATAATTTTGCATTGCAGGAAAGATTGAAGATACCAAGGAAGACATTACACATCATGTGTTCCAGAGGCTGAGCAAGCAGCAGGTAAGAGGGTTTTCCTGAAAAACTTGATAGATAAATGTGGGGAAGTAGCAGAATGAAGTGCTGGAGGACAAGACTTTACTTCTGGATGGTCTGGCACAAAAAGCAGCTCTGTTCACTACTGCCCTTCCATGAATTGTTTGCAAAGATAAGGAACAAAAAGTGTTAGTTATAATCAGCTGTAAATATTGCAAGACCTTGCTCTTGGCTTTTCAGACTAAGGCTCTTCCTTCTTTTTCAGCTGAGGGTATTAAATGATATCAGCACCAATTCTGAGAATAAGAAAAATGAGTTAACTCTTGATTAAGAGTTTATTTACTTTAAAATCTCATAACCAGGTACTACTTCTTTAAATAGTTTCATTATCAGCAACTAATTTCTTCAGGTAACTTCTAAAATTGATTTAGTTCTTTGTTGTGGTGTGTCTCAGGATACCCCAGGCCCCTCCCAGATGATTCCCTGCCAGCTTTGTCAATCATTCCTCCTTCCCACATCCTGACCCCTGATGAGTGCTGCCTGCCAACCCTGCCATTCCAGAAGGGCACAGAGTGCTTGGCACAATTCAAAAGATGCTTCCCAGCCCTGCAAAGACATTGGGCCATCCAAGTGTCCTCTGGCCCTTAGGACTTCCCCCCGGACCTGGTTGGTGTCCCCTGTGTTCCTTCCCTCCCCTTTCCCTGGTTAAGAGACCTGGGCTGCCATGTGGTCGGGATTCTGTTGGAGCAGTTACTGGACTCACTCCTTTGGGCCAGGAATAAAACTGAATCTAAACCGTCCGTCAGAAGCGGCTCCTTTCCTTCACCATGGCCTTGGAACCTCTCAGTCAAAGGTGACCCTGAGCTCCTGCAGGCCTGGCCTTGTCTCCAAGGCCTCAGCTGTGACATCCAGCGAGCCTGAGGGACCACTGGGGTGAAAACAGCACAGAGCTGCCAGCCAGGCAAACAGCAAGGGCCAGCCAGCTCAGGAACAGCCTCCTGGTAATACTGGACTGAACACCAATAGTTCTTTATACTTTTCAACATTTTTCACACCAACCTGTGATAACGCCAGGGATCCTACTCTGCATCAGCCTTTTTAACCTCCCTTTCCTAGGGTATCCAAGATAAAAACAGAATGTCTCTTTAAGATCATTTCAGACACATCCTTAGTTCTCACAGAGGAAACAGATAAAAACAGTCTGTTCTACAGGGCAGCTCAGCCTGGATATGTCAGAGATGAGAAGTATTTCATCAGCTTTACCTAGCACAGGCTCAACAGCAAGACTGGCAGCTGTGGGGACTGAACCAGGGAACCATTCAGACAAAAGAACAAATTGACTTCAGCTGGACCTATTTTGAGAAGGATAAAGACTAAAATCAGGGAGCTAAGTTGTCTGACATTTCCTGGGGGAATAATCAACGTAAAAGGCTAAAAAGTTACTTTGGAAGAGGCTGAGAAAACAGGATATATAATTTGCAATCAAGAACCAAAAAACCGCATGTGGGTCTGTCTTGAAGTGCATCTCAAATTGTTTAAGACATGTCTTAGCTAAATAAAAACTATACAAGAAAGAGACAGACAAGGACCTTCACTGCGGTTACAGCTCTCAGATCTCTAGTGCTGTACAAATCCAAGTTATCTCTGAAAAGGTGTTCTCATTGCATCTTCCACCCACAGCAAGTTCCAGCATCCATCAGTGTAAAGAGGAGGTGATTGTTTACAGCTCCCATGGAACTCCTGCAAAGCTCTGCTTTCCTCTGCCACTGAACTGTCCAACGAGATGCAGGGAGGATTTTGATCTCTGGTGACGTTTCAGTGACAGAATTTATGTTTAAATGTAACAGAGATCATTGACAAGAAAATCAAACACAGCTGAGGTAGGCCAGACTACAGTCATGTCCTCCCCTGCTTGCAGGGCAGTCTGGTACCAGGGACTCTCATGTGAGATGTGATGCCCACAGCCAGATCAACACAGGCTTCCAAGCATTCATCATCATAAGTCAAGGTAATTAAAACACAAAATACATCAGCTTTCTAAATTTTTGATTTCCACGTGAGCTGTTGTGGCTCGGGTTGGGCAAAAACATTTCACAAAAGTAATGAATTCAACTAGGGAAAAAGATCTTTCAAGAGCTTGGTGCTTCTTAGATGTTGCAAAATGTATTCTCTTTATAGTTAGACAATAAGTGGGATAGCAGATTATCAGAAAAGTCAAAATACAGTGGTTTGACCTTTTCTGAGATATACTGAAGGAGCTCACAATAAAGTAAAATTAAGTAACAAATGACTAAATTTACAGAACTGGAAGTTCATTTCATTCAACCTGCATTTAGGACAGCCAAGATGCAAGACACACTCAGCCTTCCTTCATGGGTCCCACAACTGCTCTGAAAATGTAAATCTACACCTTGAATGAAGTACCATGACCACTGTGCAGGGAAATATCCTGGGACATTCTCTTCTCCTTCCTTCCACAGAATCTGGGCACGTCTACAGCAGTCCTTACATGCTCAGTGAGACAGGGAGAAATATTTTAATGCTGTCAAAAATTACATGACAATACTACAGCTTGTGATGAACTGAGTTTAAAGTCAATGGGACCCTCCCTCTACAAGTCAGAGAGTGTTGAAATAATTTCCTCCTCCCCTTCTAACATTGCAGAAATAAATACCCACATGTCTTCTACGTCCAAAAGAGGACTCTAAATGAACCCTCATAAAAATCATATTGCCTGAGATGAATAATAACAGACCACAAAAAAAATTATGAAGCAATCTCTGAAGTCTGGATTTCAAGGCTAAGCACAACACTAAAAATATCAATAATGTTTTTCTTAACTAATTGATACCTGAAAGCATAGCTTGAAATTGTTATTTAACCATGTTTTAGGAATGTATGAGCTGAAAACAGCTGTTGGTATAAGAATCACCCTTACATCTTTGCCAGAGCAGTCTGCCATCGCATTCCCAACATTTTCTCTAATGAGCAGTTCCCAGGGCAGCCAGGTGAAGCCCAGCCATGAACAGAGCTGAATGAAGGTGCATGTGATTATCAGAAGGAGTAACAGGTTTTCTGCAGGCCTGAGCAGGGGCTGTATCACTGGAGCTCTGCAATCCCAGTCCTTGGCAAGCGCTGGGTGCAGTTCACAATTCCAGAGGTGTCTGCTGTGCCATGGCCCAGCCCCTGCCCCAGAGCATGGTGGATAATCAGCACCACGAGCCAAACAGTGCTTTTGTAAATCTCTATGGCTCACCCCAGGGTGCTTTGGTCAAGGGAAGGTTTGCTTGCTCCTACATGGAAAAATAATTTATCAGGGTAAGCTCTGAGCAGAGTCCTGTATCAGCTCACCCCACATACCATAAACAGTTTTATTCTCTCTGCTGTGACTGCAAAGCATTGTTTTCTGTTAGTACACTCCAGTGTTTGAAACTGATTTTTAAGGCTCATTTATTTAAATACACTCGTGCTACTATGAAAATACACATGGTCCATGAATCCAAGGATTTTGTTCTTAGACTTTTTTTTTTTAAGATTAATCATGACAGCTTTGCTCCTCCTCCCAGCACTGGAAAATACACTAGAGAAATTAGCATTCATGTCAAAGAAATATGGTGTGTGGTTACTGAGACCTCCTGAGAGCCCCTGAAGTGCTGCACCAAGAGCTGTGCAGAACAGAGTCAGGCAAACACAAACTGCACAAGCTTCCACACAGCTCCTGAAGTTATCCCAGCTATTCCCTGGTGCCTGGGAGCTAGGGATTGTGAGTGACAAACTCATCTTTTTATCACATTCTTAGGAACAAAGACACACTTAAGTTATTATTTCTATCTTATTCCCATCTGACAAACCCTAAGCCAAGGTCTGTCTGCCTGCAAAGTTACAGGAGTCCTCCAAGATCACTGAGCACCAATTTATGCAGCTCCATCACTGAATTTAAGCCTTCCACCTTATTCCTAGCAATACATTTCAGACTTTCAAAACTCATGTCATCGTCTTTATGTAGCTTCTTGTAGTATTGATAATCATTACCATTAATTGGTCCCAACAGCTTTGCTCACCACTACCTGTCACAGCTCTCAGAGGCCACTCCATGCCCTGAATATTTGAATTACACACTGGCAGCACAGTCCTGTTCCAGCACGCTGGGTGGATAATGAATGGAGGTCTTGCTCTCCCACTACATAAATCAGTGGAGCATTTCAAAAAGGTAACATGAAAGATTTATTACACCATTTTCAGGGTTCACATGTATTGCTTCCTAACAATAGTTTAATAGTAGTATATAAAATTCAGGTTTTGGAAATAATTTATCATCATCTGAAAGGACTTTGGTTTGTATTCCAGGCTAACTAAAATTCCAAGCTCCACCTCATACTGATATCTGAACATGCCTCCTCTGCTTTGAAAGCTGGTGCTGCCCATTTTTAGACCTTTCCTTGCACACCAACTCCCAGTTCATGGAGTGCTTTCAGCAAGCAGCTCACAGACACTGCCACCAGCAGCGTGGCTGACAAACTGCTGGCTCCAGCAGCATCCCCAGCCCGCTCTCATCCCGGCTCCCACCTGTGCTAACAGCTGCTGATGTCTCTCAGCAAAGGCTTCTCACAGCCAGGGCTATTTCCTTCTGCTGAGACAGGATCTCCATCCAAATCAGCAGCTCCTTGTGATCTTTTGCACACAAGGGCAGCAGCTTTTATTTTCCTAGGACTGCCTGAATTGAAAGCAGCACAACACGGGAGCACAAGACTGGTAGCAATCATCCCACACACAGCTCCTCAGCACTCTAATGATCTGTCCATCATTCAAAAATCAATTCACTAGATATCCTGGCTTTAAAATGAGGTACAGAAGGCACACATATGCAAGTTTTAAGTAAACAGCGAAAAGCATTGGGCTCTACAAAACACATCCTTCTTTTTTTTTTTTTTTTTTAATCTTCTATATTTCTTTTTTTTTTTTTTTTTTTTTTTTTTTTTTAATCACAGAGTAACTTAAGCCAATTACAAACACATCAACACATCACCTTTAATAACCACAACCCCTCTGGACAAACTCTAATTTAAAACTCAAGCATAAAACAGTGTCTCTTCAGAGCCTCAAAAACTCCCTGACCTTCTCACCTGCTGTGCTGGGCACAAAGGCATTGTTCTCTTTCCATACCAAGAGAAACAGAACTGAGACAGCAGCAGTGTGCACAAGCCAAAGGACCACATTACAACAAAATAAAGAAATTCACAGATCTATACTCTCAAGAAGTATTTGTCGATGGTGAGCATACTAAGAATGAAATTGAGATGTTAATTTTGAGGAATTAAGAATTTGAGAAAAGTTAAGGTTACAGTTAGAATAGATGCTGTGTTAGCTAAAAGAGACAAATAAGCTTCACCCAACAGAAGCCGGATCTCAGATAAGATATTTAGGATGTAATAACTCATTGCTTGTCAATTTTATGGACAATAGCCAACATTCCCATGGTAGGAAACAGATTGAACACAGGAAACTGCAAATTCTACCAAAGATTCGTTTGTCACAAATACCCTGAAAAGGTAAAAAGGTCAGAGCGAGGAAGACTCAGTTTACTTCATCATTTTAAATGATTCCTCATAAAAAAAGACCCCAACTCATTTCAGGAAACAAACCACGCATGCTTAATTGCCTCCTTGCCAATTAGCATAGGAAGGGGAAATGACAAGGGTAGGGAGATGCATTTGTATTTTGTATATTCAACATTTTTGTCCATAAAAGCTTTGTAATCACCTGTGAAACTTTGCAGTGTGCATTAGGGAGAGATCCCAGCCACTGCCCAGCCACAATAAACATCCACTGTGTAACTGCAAACTGTTAGAGAGTCTGTGTGTGTTAATGGATGGACACTGATATTAGAGCAATGCTCATATTTCTTTAATTCAAAATAAAGACTCAATCACTGTAAAAGCCAGGTGCTTTCTCTTCTTAAGTGAACTTAAGGGACCAAAAGCCTAAACAGAAAGGAACCAAAGTTAACACTGGAAACCGGACTTCAAATATATACCTACACTTCCAAAACATACTGGCATTTAATTTCTCTGATGATGCTATATTGCCATTATTGTTATAAAAAAATGCTGCCGTTAAGGTCAGTTTATCTCACTATTTTTCAGGCACACAAAACTCAATACATTGGGCAATACATAAATGGCCTAAAAAATGCATTATCATGCTTTTCTGTAGGCTTTTACTCTTCTGGCATATAATTTCTGTCTGGAAAAGATCTTCCTTGAAGTGTGTTCAGAACAACAAAAGTCTTCCCTGCACATCTGTGTGCCAGGATGTCACTGGTAGAAAAACTGCATTGCAATACTTCACCCCTCAGCCAACATTTTATGGCAATGTAGTCTCATGTCAAAAACAAAGAAGATATGCAATTTGAGCTCATCAAATACAGTACCAAGGCTAGAAATCTAATTTATTTTCTACTGAACAGAGATGGAAAAAGTGTTCAGCTGGGTGAATAAGCCATTTATTTTTCTGTCCATAAGAAAACAGAGTAATACTTCAGGATAATCAAAAACTACATATTCAGTTGCTTCAATACTGAATGAACTTTCTGTCTACTGGTAGGAGCTGAAGATTCACACTTGTTCTGCTTCCTCTGAGAGCCTATGAAAGCACTGCCATCAGAACTACACTACAAGATGCAGAGATTGGTTGCTAAAACATGTTCCACGTTCTCATGTGCAGTGCTGGATTAACAGTTGGACTTGATGATCTTAAAGGACTTTTCCAACCCAAATGGCTCTGTGATCCATAGATCCTCACTAAATCAGAGTCATCACTGTTGTCAGGGAAAACAGTGCAGAGCAACTTTCTGCATTATGAAAATGCAGATTTTCATAGGCTCATGCAACTTGGAGCACAACTGAATTTCTATCACCAGCACAGGTTGTTGCTAACTGGAAGTGCTGGGACAAATTTCCAGACAATATGGGCCACAGCCACAGCAGGCAAAGACTGGAAAATCAACAAAAAGCCATCTGCTGCTCTTAGGAAAGCCTATGATGAAGCAAGAAATATTCCAGGGAATACCCCACCTGAGAAACAGCAGAGCACTCACTCATCTGAGACAGTCTCTCTACTTAAGTAAACACAGTTGAGCATTAATCAGGCTCTCCTCAGCCTGGGATTTTGGCAGCTAGAAAAATGCTCTTGTATTTCTACTTTATCTTGCTAAATGGCCCCTTAAAAACAGAGAGAACCATAGGATTAATGTTCATTTTGCTTATCTGCCTGAGGGCAATATGCACAATAGAAATGTTCTCAATAACAGGAGAAAGCTCAGCAGCATATTTCAAGGTGGTCTGGCTTTGAGACAGAGTGCTCAGATAGCCAGACTTACATCTCAACTAAGATGTAAATAAATTCCAGGGATTTAATCCCCAGTGGTTGTTTCGAATAAATCTGCTCCATACAACAATTATGATTTCATTATACCAAAAAGCCCCCATGGTTTATACTAACCCCTGAATGAACACTTTGGCAAAATTAATTTTCCTTATATGTCAACTTCCTACTTTTTCAGAAATGTTTTTAATTAAATTTAAAATTCAGACTTCATATCACAGACTCAGGAATAAAGCTTTCTTCAGGGAAGAGTGTTATGCATCACATATCAGATATGTGTCACCTTGTCCCTGTAATCCTGCACTTTCTCTGAACCCAGGTCATTTAGGAAATTACTCTAACTTGTCTTCGTTTTTCAACTGGACAATGACTATATAAGCCAATTTCAGCTTTAATTATCGTTAGGGGCTGATTTGCCGTAGCTTATACTCAGCAACCTTTGAAGGCACCTCTGAAGCCAGACTACAGCTGCTGGAACAAATTTCCCCAAAGCTCAAGTGCAATCTTTTGGGAGTACCAAAACCAAACAAAAAGTTGAAACTGGTAAAAGGAAAACTGATCTGAGATGGAAGACATGTGGGAATATTAAGCAAGCCACTGAGGCAAAATGCACACACTGGAGTAGTTCAGAAAGGCATCATATGTTGGAGAGCAGAGTTACATCATGTGCCACCTAAAATTCCAGGGTTTTCCTCCCATTGTGTAACTATTCTTTCCTTTTATCAGCCAACAAACACCTAATCCTCATGAGACCTGTGATTAATGAGAGAATTTTCTTAATTCCTCAGTGAGAGCCCTGAACCTGCAGGGTTTATCTTGCTGGCTTGGTAAAGCAAGGGCAGTAACACTGTGCCCTCCCCTTTTTCACCTTCTCCACACCCCTGCTTTCCCTCAAAACCCCAACCCGTCACTCATGCTGCTGTAGCCAATGAAATTTCATCAGTAACCAAACCATGCACAATTTCCATGGCAGCTACAACCTTCATTATAAATAAACTAATTGTCCACATAGAATCTTACAGTATTTTGAGCAGATTAGCAATAAAACAGACTCGTAATTTGCAACATGGTAAATAATCCCCCAGATTTCACCAAGGCCACTGCACCTGCACACAACTTTGTTTGATTCCTTCAGAATCCACACAAAGTAAAATTTAGAGGAAAAAAAAAGTTTCTTTTTCTAAATGTTTTTCAGTAGACAAATATTGTTCCCAAATATTATTCCATTCCACTTTAAGCTATTTTTTTTATTTAGACTTTAACTTCTTTAACTGTCTTTCAATCTTCTTTGAACCACGCTTTTCTAAATTTATAGGCTGGAAATCAGTAATAAAAATTTTAAAATAAAAACTTGCCTTTGCCTTCCTCTGAAATTTACTGCTCTGTCCCCAGGAAATTTCCAAATGTCTCATGACAAACAGGCCATGTCTTACTGGCATTCTCACATACCACAAGGGCTGAAGCTGAAGGCTTTAAGTATTGCTGAGTCAGCCATGATTGCATCAAAGATTTAGCAATTCAGAGCAGTAAATTACAGTTTTATTCATAAGTTAATACCAATGCCTCAGTTCTGGAATAAAACACTAATACTCATAATTTTGACATTATAGTCTGAGTTAATTATCTGTTACTTACATGTAAAATTGCCATTAAATTCATTTCAGAGGTCAAAGAAATGTAATAGGATAGGGCTGAGCATTCTGCATTTTAAGATGAGTTTGAAAACTCATCATATTTTCTGGTGAAGTTGAAGTAATTTCAACCTCTCAAAAAAAGTGAATTTTGCTTTGCTCTAAGACCAATCATTCATCACCCATTTCTTTTGAGAAAACCTCAAAAGAGCGAGATTTAGCTGGAATGAGCATTGGTGGCACTGTGATCCTGCTAGTTAACTACAAATCAGTTTGTAGAAACAGAACTGCTCTGGCAGCGCACACATTTTGCTATTTGCTTATGGCACGTGGTTAAAAACACAAGCACTCTGTAGAGCCACCTCCTGTGCACTTGGCTGGATTTTAGAAGCATCAACACAGGCACTGTTCCTGAATTTGGGAAAAGAAATGGCTACAAATCCTGCAGGAGCAGCACAGAAGGCTCTGGTAAATGTTTCCCACCTGTGCTCAGCTACAGCAATGCTGTGCACAGGTCAGACTCGAGCTCTCAGATAACTGAGCAAGGGAAGGATGGAGCACAATTGCAGCAGAAGAAAGGAATAATTCACTTGGCTTTTCTGTCAGTGTTGTCCAGTAAACTCATTTAGCACCTTGGTATTTCAGATGTCTCATGTCTCACAGTCCACTTGTGTATTGGGTGCCTGAGAAGACTCATAAAGCAGCAGGCACAAAAATGAGTTTGCAGCAGTGTTACAGATGCAATACATGGATATTTACAAGGCTTGTCTCTGACTGCCCTGGAGGCTCAGGGACCCGGGCAGGGGGCTCAGAAACCCTGGAACAGAGCCCAAAACACCTGTGGTTTGGATTTTAGCCCATGGGAACCATTGCCAACCTTCAAAGAAGAATTACAGGTCACAAGAGTTTAAATAGAGCAATAATAAGTTTGTCACAGGGTGTAAAAGTAGATTTTGGGTTTTAGTACAGGGGGNTTTGCCTTCTGCTGTCCTGCCAGACAGACCTCAACAGGTCAGAGACAGAATGTTATAGATAAGGAAAAATAAACAACCTTGGAAGCAAGACCTGAAGAGTTCAGCTTCTTCTTTCATCTCAAGTGTGAAAAAAAAAAGGACTTTATTAGTTTGGGAAAATTTCTGCAAAAGCAGCAAACCCAACAATTTAATACTGTTAACACTCTTAAGTTCTGGAAAGAAATTCCACACATACAGGAATGTCCCATCCTGCACTGTCTTCTAAATAAGAGCTGACAGATGTTACAGAGAAACAAAGCTTGGTGCATTACTGATGCATTATTTTCCTTTATATGTACCTTTGCAATCTTCTGTGATTTACAAGGCTGAGGAGAGTCAGTCATTTTTGCAGCAGGATGTGAAACAACTAGGAAGCAAATTAGTATAACTGCTTTACAAATACAAAGCAATCATGAATTTCAACATCAAAATGCTGAGACCAACTGAAACATGCACATCCACTAAAGAGATAAAACCACTGCCTGCAGCAATGACAACATGAATTTACTTACAATCATACTACTAAAGCAAACAAGCAAAATTTTCTGTAAATCCATACCTCTTCCCACAAAACACACAACATGACAGCCATGTATGTGTTTGTTTATGTCACATACCTGCCTACATATTGAAACAAAGCACACTAAGGCGCATGAAGAGGCTTCCACCAATTCCATGGTGCATGAAATAGAAGCACACAGCAATTCAGAAAAGCTGGGCAAGTCATTAAATACTGGTCTTTATCACAAAAGATTAGGTGCCTTTTGAATGCACAATAAACATTCTAAATTTAGGTACTGATAGTCAGCTGTGACAGCATTTTGGTCTATTGGCATTATTAGAAAGATGAAAATACAGATGAAAAAAATCTGCTTGCAAATTAGAAAAAAACAAATCCCTTGGACACTACAGTTAAATCAACAAGTTGGAAAAAAAACCATCTGAACCACCTGCTTAGTTTCTTAAAAATAGGAACATAAAATTACATGAAACTATGTATTACACTTATACACATAGAAAAAGCCTAGTTTTGTGCATTTCCATAGTAAGCAGTTGTAGGAATAAAAATTGAAATAGTTATTTCAAATATTTCAGGGAGTTCAAACTTCACAAACTTCAGCAGCAAGCCATGAAATGTGCATCATGGTGATATTACTGCACATCCAGGGAAAGGATAGAGGGGCAAAGCAGTGATGTAATAATGTACAAGTGAATAATTTGTTATTGCTGGTCACTGCAGAGGGAGAATGGCTGAGGCAGAGGCTGCTGAGGCTCCCCATCCCCAGGGAACCACAGGCAGCTGGGGGGCACAGACTCTCACACTGCAATGCTGGCAGAACTCTGCAGTGCAGGAATCAGCTGGGATCAGAGGGTAAGAAGGGCTTTTTAGGCAGAACTAGCAATTTAATTCTGCCTGAAAACAAGAAATGTAGGACAGATGCAAGAGAGAAAAACAGGACTGAATACTAATGGAAGAGGGGTAATGGAATAAGACCAGACAGGAAGGCTACTAAAAATAGCTCTCAGTCTTACCTTCTGAAGATGGTTTCAGATTAAATCATGAAAATTACTGAATAAAAATTCAAATGCTTTTCTGACCGGAAATCAAAGGAGACAAAAAACAGCAACACTGATGGACAACATTCCTTTTAACTCAGGAGTGAAGGATCACAAATCTGAGGATCATCCCATACCTTTGCAAAATTTCAACCACCAATGGTCTCTAAGTTGTTCACTTATAGCAGCTGCCACAAAAGGAAGGAAATATAATAAAGCATTATAAAATTCTAGGAACTCTTAGTAGGGGCTCATTTTACATTATCTGTATCATAACCTGCTGGGAAAGCAAGCCATTAGTACTCTGCAAATAGGACTGGGTGCTGTTTTATTGCAGCTTGGTGCTGTTCTAATTGTCCTTGCTGCCAGTGCAATCATTCATATTGGAGAGCACTCAGGCCAAGACTAAATAAGAGAGAGTTGCTCTACTAAAAGCTGTGAAAGGTTTCTTTAATACATTTCTTTTAAACAAAGTACTAGGAGAAGCTAATGTGAAGCAGATGTTTTTGAATCACCCCAGAGAATACAAGAAGACCTATTTCATCACTGTATGAAATAATATATTACCCAAGGCAAATGCTGGTAATAAAACCTTCCCACAGGATTCCTGTTGATATTATCATACCCTAAATATTACAAGAAGTTAATTTTCATAAATGAAGCAAGAACACAAATTTGCTGGAAGGCAACAAAAAGACATTAAAGCACCTCTGAAAACTAACAGGTTTCCTATACAATTTGCAAGGTGCAATGGTTTCGATAATTTCTTTGAAGAGCTTCCAAAACTCAAAAGATATTTATTTTATATTGCCTAAGAAGTGGAGACTGATGTGATCTTATTCACTCCAAAGAAAGTGCCAGAAGTGCCACATCTTATCCCAGGTCTTCCTCAAGTCTCCTAACTTTTGTGTACTAATATTAAATGTAATCAGATAGTAAACTAAAAAAAGCTAAAGTTACCTTTAAGGCTGGACTCACGGAAATCTAATACCAAAGCAAGGCCTCGAGAAGTCGATGTGAAAGGAATAAATCAGCAGTAGTTTGAGGTAGCTCTACATAAGCACTTATACAGAACTCTACTTTTTTGTTAAAACATGGTAGTTTCAGGTGGGGGAATTGCCCAGGCAGGCAGTATCTCCATAGGAGCACCAAGAAATCTGGAAATTCTGTGTGGAAGAAGCAGATGCTTCCTTGCAGCCTGGATTAGCACATGAGCCAGGCCAGAGGCTGTGCCATGGAAGGAAGCCCCAGGGACAATGTCCAGCCCCAGGGACAATGTCCAGCCCCAGGACAATGACCAGCCCCAGGGAC
>VZTB01017166.1:55845-90754 GCA_013397245.1 Thryothorus ludovicianus | reverse complement strand
AGGGACCATGACCAGCCCCAGGGACCATGACCAGCCCCAGGGACAATGCCCAGCCCCAAGGACAATGCCCAGCCCCAGGGACAATGCCCTCAGCCTCCTTTCTGCTCATGCTGGACACGTCCCAGGAGCAGCCAGCCAAAGCCAGGCATTATCCTGTAAGAAGGCACAACAGTGAATGACTGCAGCTGGAACAGCTTTTGGTTTGTACTCAGGAGTTTGTTAAACATGGCAATGACTTCTTGCTGTGTCAGAGGAGATCTGAACTTGAATTTTTGTTTAGAAAAAACAGATAGCAGGTGATTTCTAAGCACAGAGCACAAGCTCCATAATCCACACCACGTGTACAGGACACACACACAGAGTGCCAGCTCCTCCTGGGCATCTCTTGACCCTTTCACAACTCACTCATCAGCTACTGCAAAAGGAACCTGGTCACATCAACTGCTGACTCTGGTCCTCAGGAACCATTTGAGTCAGTGGAAGCCTTTTGAGCACACAGAACATTTCATCAGCTACTGCAAATGGAACCTGGTCACATCAACTGCTGACTCTGGTCCTCAGGAACCATTTGAGTCAGTGGAAGCCTTTTGAGCACACAGAACTTTTCCTGAAAACTTTAAAACATCTGAAACCCCTATAGAAGCACTAGAAAAGAAAAACCTTTTCCTCAATTTCCAACAAGCATAAGAATAGCTATTGTTAAAATGGCTTAAACACAACACATAAATGTTCTGTGTCCGGGAGAACTGCAAAGCATCAGCTAGGATATGATAATTTCTGCACAGAAGAGAAATACACAATTGCCAGGTAATTATTTATGATGTAATGTTTTATTATGGGATTTGAGAGGTATTAGTGCAACCCAGAAGAGTGATTGCTGCTATATTGCTGCAGGAGTTTGTATGACAATCACAGCTTTGTTTTTATTGTTTTCTGCTTATGAGGAAAAAAAAAAAATCCCCTCTTTTCTTTAAGACATGTTTTTCAGCTGAAAATATGAAAACCAAAATGACACCTCAATTCTGAGATTAATGGCTGCGTATTTTTGAACAAACAATTCTGAATTTTAATCTGAATATCTCAATGCATTATTTATATTTACGCAATCATTTGAAAAATACTCCCTCACCCCTATCCTAGAACTTTCCTAAAGCCAAGGCAAGCAACATTTCAGAAAATTGCTTTGTACTTCTAATGAAGAGATATTTACATATTAAAAATGCATGCAACAACTACAATCACAACAGAACAGATTGTTTTAAGGAAGTATTTGTTATGTTACAGGAAAAAAAATGAAAAAGTTGGCCTTAGAGCTATATAAGCACAAAGTTTTCTTTTAAGAGGAAGAGTGCATTTTATTACAGCAGTCTAGTAATTTCTCTTGCACACAGAGGTGCTGCTGACGGGGCAACAGTGAGAGGCACTGATCAACTGGGCAAACATTTATTTACATTCTTAAACATCAGCTACCTATTGCAATTTATAAAATACCTGCCCTCAGATCTGTTCCTCTGAAACACTAGAATCCTTTGAATTATTTCCGCCACATATGAAGACTTTAAAATTAGGGTGAGGCAGATACCAACATCCTTTCTGTCCTTCCTTTGGAGCTCTAAGCAAAACCCATCATCTCATGGAATCAAGGATACCTGGGGACACCAAGTCAGTCATAGGATGATTCTAGCAATGGTCATTAGGAGATAGAAACAGAGGCATTTAATTTCCCTGACTAAAGATGAACACGGAGCTTCCACAGTCAGGTGGAAAAGTAGAAAAACTCCTATACAGAGTCAAACAGAACTTTGATTTTAGAAGTTAATTCTTCAAAATACTAAAAGAGCATATGCATTGTGATTACCTTGGGACCTGCTGTGCTACCTCAAAAACAGATGCTAAATTGAGAGCACTAATTACAGAGTAAGTGCCCACTAAATCCGACCTGATGCTACAGCACAGTTGCTACTGACATTCCTGCTAGTTTAGAAAAGTACGTTCCTAGCAGGCAAATCATATTTTGTGCATCATTTTCTGCCTCTGCATGGTTGAACTTATTAGCACCATTCACTAGCAACAAATTCCAGCACTGTCATCCCTCTTTCTCCTTGTTCTGCTTTACAACTGGTTTCAGTCAGGACCCCAGGGTGCATTAGGAAAGACTACTCTCAAATCAAAATATAATTCAGTAACAGCTCTCTGTCAGGTGGGGACAGCTCCCTTAAATCTCACTTGAAGATCCAGGGATATATCATCTCAAATGTCAATGAAAATGAGGAAACAACAATAAAGAAACAATTTAAAATGGTTTCTAAGAAAAAAGCCCAAGACATTCATAAAGACATTAGATTCTTAGCATTTTGAGTCAGAAAAATCTTTTCCTGCAATCCATACACATTGTTTTTCCACTTTTTCTGGTCTAAACAGAACATCATTTAAATAATGATGGCATTTTCAGAACCACTAATCCCACCAACACTACGAGACAGTTTCTTCCTTTATAAATTGAGCCTAAGGATTTTCCACAACCACAGGTCAGGCAGTAGCTGACAACATTCAATTAGGTAATATGTACTGCAAATGGAAAACAGATTTAGAGGAGAAAAACCAATCAGCTACTAAGAATTAGATGAGAAGTCACTCATTTCACAGCAGCCAAAATCATATTTCTGTGTTTCCATTAAGCTATTTTCTGGAAAGCAACATCTTCAAAGTACACCGCAAAAATCCAGCACACACAGGAAAAGCAATGATTAAGACAGATCACACCTTTCCATCCCACAGATTGCCAAGCTGCTTTATAAAGCCAGTCCTACCACTTGAATGAAATGCATTTTCATATCTAGAAACTGCACAGCACATAACAACAAAGGAGCAAAAGGAGGTTCTGGCAGAGGACATATGGGCCTGTGTTCACACACAGTAGGACTGACCAGACTAAGAGGCTCGTAGCAAAAAATATCAAATGAAAGCCCTTGTCTTTTAATTTCTTTATCACTGATAAATTACTTTTTCTTGTGTAAACTTACCACTAAAGAAGGACTTCCAGTACTTTTTTGAAACAGCTATTTTGCCAGGCCACCTTTGCTGCTTCTTTGGCTACAGCTGATCTCTCCTGATTTTTCTCCAAGGATGCAGATGGCCAGAGGGAGCATTTGTTAAGATTCATTCTCAGCAGGCACAGCCCCCTGCAGT
This sequence comes from Thryothorus ludovicianus, assembly GCA_013397245.1. Lineage (NCBI taxonomy): Eukaryota > Metazoa > Chordata > Aves > Passeriformes > Certhiidae > Thryothorus > Thryothorus ludovicianus. The sequence goes on along the minus strand of VZTB01017166.1, from coordinate 87,565 downwards.
CAGGCTCTGCTCCTCACAGCAGTTCTCTTCTAGGGCTGAACCTGCCCGTGCTGACACCAGGGGTCTTCTGTTTAAATTAACAGACCTAAATTTCTGCTGATTAAAGATCTTTTTCTGTGAATAAACACAGAGTATGACGAGTTAATTAAGGGACACGTTCAATTAATCTCACTGGTGTCAGGTGCACTGCTCCACATCAGATGCAAGGCAGGAAATCCTCTGGCACCTCAGGACACAGCACACCCATCCCAACAGCCTGGGGCTCACCTGGGCAGGTACCGAGGTCAGCAAGGGTCAGGAGCTCTGCACACGCTCCTGCCAACCCCAAGATTAAACTGTGCACAAACTAAATCTATCCTATCACATATCCCAAAACTTCTCTTCAAATGAACTCCACTCAGTCTGAAAGCTTTGCAACTTCTGTGTTAGTGCTGGGAATTCATGCAGTAGGGATAAAAAGAAAAAAAAAAATAAAAAAGCTGTTTACTTCTCTGAATACTCATGACCCAAACTATTAAGGAAAGTTCATTTCAGTGTATTCCAGGCGTTCAGCCTACCCCAGGAGCTACAGGCTGCATCTGAGCAGTGCAGCTGACGAAGAGGAATCCCAGGCAAGCGCATCTCTTATGCACAGATGGCTGAGTTGATGCCTTAAGTTTCAACTTTCATATTTTCAAGATTCTGTACTGCATTAGTGTGTAACTCTGAACTTCATAAAAACTTCATGTTAGCTAGTGCTCTTCACAGCTCAGTCAGACAGAACAATCCTTTTCCAGCCTGAGAACCAAGAACACCATTACAGCTTCAGGCCCAAAAAGTGCAAACAGAGAATTTGAGGAGAGCAATCTGGGAGGGTGGGACTGCATAACCTGGAGCTGGAATTGAACAATTAGCCCCAGAATGGAAATGGACCAAAACTTATAAAAGTGTGAAAACTCCTGACCCAGGGTCCATCTTGGGTGGAGCCTCAGCTGGGCCTTTGTACTGCCCAAGGTGTATCCTTTGAAAGCCTTTTAATAAATATTACTTTATTCATTTAACACTGTCTAACCACTGTTATAAGTAGCCTCTTTAGGCATCAGAGGAATGCAGAGACAGTCTGGGGCTCTCCTGCAGCTCCAGGGCACCATCCACTGCTGCTCATGTTTCCTTCCACAGCAGCTTCAGTGCTATGGCCAAAGAAATGGTTCAAATTCCATTCCAACTACCACTCCTGACTATGCTCATTCTATCTTCTTCTGTACTGAAGAACATCATAAACTGTTTGGTCAAGAACATCCACTCTCAGAAATAAAACCAGGCTCTCTATTAATGACCTTAAATCTGCAGTGTGCCTCCAGAAAGATCTTAATTTGAAAACCTTTTCAGAGACTGTCATGAGACATACAAGAAAATACCAGAAATACATGGACTGGGTGTCCAGGGCCCCATGTCATTCACATGTAAGCAAAATAATATCAATTTTTAAAGCTGGTCTACTTCTTTTGTACAAGCCTTAACTCAGGACTGGAAGTTGTTTACAGCTAGCAGTGCTATGAATGCCAGAGCCAAGAAGTCCATTTGCCAAATAAAAGCTGAATTTTAAATGCTAGAACGAACAGGAGGTCTTAAAACATTTATAAGTTTAAGAGGAGCACATTGTCCATTGCCTCAGGATCATTAGGTTAGATTACAGGAGTGCAGGCCATTATTTCCACAAGACTGATGCTGTAAAACAAAAGGTATCACCACCATGACAAGTGTCAAAAAGATCAAGAGAAACAATAAGTCAGTATTAATAGACAGAAAATATGATAAACTGAGAAAAGGAACAAACCAGAAAGTTCCCATTGGACTTCTGTGAATTTCACATCCCTACAGCCACAAAAGCTTTCAGAGCAGAACTCAGCAGGGTGTTCACGACAGTCCTGCAGGCCCTTCAATACAGAGCTTGTTACTGCAGTGCTTTGCATGGTGGTTCTTGGCTACTTTTGTCCCTTGTAATCAATAAATAATGGCCTAAAGAAGCCGCATCTCCAGGAAGTTCACGTGTATTTCTCTCACTACTGCACAAGTCACAGTAGCCTCTAATAAAATGACTCACGATGGAATTTTCTGTCTACTAAATAGAAAACTGAAGCCTCATCCAGCATTGTCTATACCACTGCTCATGGCAGGTTTTGAACCACCCTTCTGGAAATTAAATAGTATCAGTATAAAGAGGCTTAAAAGCATTCATGTGATTGTGTTTCTCTAGTTAATTGGCAGCAACAGAAAAAATTGTTCTCATAATTATACAGTCTGCTTTTAAAGCCAATACTAGATACAAAACCTTGCAAAACAGCTGCTAGAAATTAAAGCCAGTTCAAGTCAGTCTGTTCCTGCCACTGATCTTGGCATCTTCCAAATGACCAGCAAAAGGTCTACCTTTCCAGCACATCTGTACAGCAAACTTCTTCTTTTTGTCCAGCTTTAACTGAGGCTTCATGCCATACACCTGAAAGACTCCAAGGACATTTAATGCCTCCTCGAATTGTGTCCTTCATTCTTTACTCATCCCACTCTGTAAGGGAGAGTTCCATCTCTTCCACGAATATTTTTTCTTCACACATTTCTCCAGCTACAAAGAGCCCTTCTTCTGCCTCACTCCTGCTGGCTTCCCACTGCTGCCTCACCCCCAGTCCTTCCAATTCTATCAGCCTCCTCTCTCCCAGAAACACAAACTTTCCTCCTGACAGCCTGAATCTCTCCTTATTCCCAATCACCCTAAATCCTACTCCTTAAGAAAAACTGGTATCCTCAAATGAGGTCCTGCCCTCCTTTCTATATCGATATTTGTGCTTGATTTTAGCAAACTGAAGGACTTGGCAGTTACCTGAGCGAGAAATGTCAGGGATAGCAGAGCAAAACTGCTTCAAGGTCCTTTCCTATCAGCTCTGCCACCCCCTTCTGTCTTACAGAGCCTGGGAGGGGACAAGTCCCAGCACAGTTTCCAAGGGTAACCCAGGGAAAGACCAAAGATCCATTCCTGACCTGTGCTCAGTGTGCCCATGCTGCAGAGGGGCAAACCTTGGCACTGCCCCCAAAGGGGATGGACTAAGCCCTGCAGGAATCATCACAGGGACACACAAAGGTTCAGTTCCAACCAGAAAATGAGCAGAGGAAAAACCAAAAGCACAGGTTACATTTCCAGTTGGAAGAGAAAAGCACTTCTCCAGCTTTCCTCATAGAGCCACACTGTACAGCTTGCTCCCATCTTTTACTTCTTTCTTTGGACCAAACCACAGACCCAACTTCACACCCAACCACTCTAAAGAGATTGTGAGTTCCTAGAAAACCAACTGAATGGCCTGTTTGACAATTCCCACTGTTCTGGATGCACTGGAAACGAGTTCTCTCCAGCACAGCCCTCTGGGCTCCCCATTGCATGCCCCAGTTGCCACAGCAAAATAAGGTGTCCTGGGGTGACATTCTGGTGCTTGTATCCCCACTGGTGTGTGCTGTTCATGCTGGATATCATGTTCTGTGCCTTTCAGGCTGGCTCTGAAGAGCGAATGTTTTGTTTTGGTTTTGCTCTCAGCCTCTCCCCCATGGCTGGTGGGACACACACACGGGGCAGTACCTGGTGCTGGTTTTGCTTTTTTGCTTTTTCTTTTCTATCTGACTCTCGCTCTTGCTTCTGCTTTGTTTCTTGTTGCTCTTGCTTCTGCTCATTAGCTAGTTTAGCTAAACAGTCCACATTTCTTCTGGACTGTTTCTCCTTTCCTTTTTTGGACCTACTGGAACCTGCTCTGGACTGGGACCTGGGAACACCGAGAGTTTGCACCCTGTGGCTGCAGCAGCTGCCCCAGCGCCGGAGGGATTGATAACAGAGCCACCACCCCAAGAGAGACTTTCTGAATTTGTCACCTTTTTCAGAGCAGTGACAGAGTGGTGTCACCTGGTATTGTTCATTTTGTGTGCTGGGGGTGCTGTGTCTGTTAAATAAACAGGTTCTTTCCACTTCTCTCCGAGGAATTCTTCCCAAACTGGTTGGGGGGAGGGGCTGTGTGGGTTTGCGTTCTGGAGGGGCCCCTTTGGAGATTCTCTCCCAAATTTGCCCTAAACCAGGACATAAGGCATCCACCAAGTGCTGTTCATATTCATTAGATGAACATTTCACAAATTGAAACTTAAATGAACTAAACTCAAGGAACAACTATTTGCATAAATAGGAAATTATCATAATTCTCAGTTACAAAATCAGGATTACTCTCAATTAATTCATATTTTGTGCTAAGCACACAATGCCTTTACATGTCAAATGCCTTTTCAGCAGCACTGAGAATGAGATCCCTGCCTGGATGAAGGTGGAATTATAAAGAAAAAAAAAAAATCCCAAACCTTAATCTTTAAAGAGCATTACTGCTTCCTAAATCCTAGCCTGGGCTAATAAATCCTTTTATCATTTCAAATAAAATTTCTGTAAATACCTTATGAAAAGGTATTTAGAAATAGAAGAATATGCTTTTTATAGTTGTGCAAAACAATTCAACACATTTGCTTTCTCAATCTTGTTAACTTCTAGCAAAAGAGAAGGAAAATTTGTCCGTCTGTAAAGAAAAATACTTCATGAAGGACCTTTGCATTTTTTTTCATATCTCCAAATTACCAAAGTGTTTGAAAAAACTGCACCTACTTACTTGTAAGAAGGAACACCTACAAAACCAGGCAATTCAGAAAAAGTTCTTTTGCTAGAAATTAACAGAAATCAGTAGCTATCAGCCATAATGTACAAATTCCTTATCCAGTAAAGCTGGAAAGATAGCTAGTCTCAAAAATGACTGAACATCACATCCAACAGAATTCTTTACAGCTTTGTCCTTTTGGTAATGATACAGTTTATTTTTATTTTTTCAGATCCTCTTGATCAAGAATCAGTTTGAGGGGAAAAAAATTAGGTTTTGTTCTGCCCCAGGTACCATCATAATACACATTAATCATGTTCCTATTGCACAAGTAAATTAAATTTTTGTTTACTCTGTTGGATTTTCACAGATGCAATTAAAAGTAGGATTTTTGAGCACAAAAAGTTATGATGGATTTCATACCGACATCTTAAGGAAAAATACATATTTATGCCTTTTTATTTCCACATGAAGAAACTTTATTTTAGATCCATGCAGGCTCAAGAAATCAATTTTAAAATAACTAAATTCTTTAACCCTCAAGGGTATTATACTGATGGTGGAGTCTGAAAGCCATTTATTGATCAAGAATCAGATGCTCTCAAGTTGCATTTCCTCTCCCCCTCTCTGAGAGGGTAAGAGAGAGAGAGAGACAGGAGTTTTTCTAATGAAGGGATATTTATATGTCTTCTTTAACCATGAAAATATGACATTTTTCCCAGGCAGATGAGTCAGATAGGCCTGATACCCCTGAGTAAAGAAAAAAAATGCATTTTGGAGTACATCTCTTAGATAGTAGGGCAGCTGAGAACTGAAATTGAATTTGGGGACAGAGAATTTATGCTGAATCCTCATGACCATGGTGAGCCCCTTTAACTGCCTGGGTAGGTTTAATGCCTGAGAAGGAGGCTGCAAAATCCAACATTTCTCGTAACTGTCCCCATGGAACTGGAGTCCTTCGGGCAGATTTTAAGGCCTGTCCAGAGAAACTCACCTGAACTCCTTCAAGTGAGCAGCAAGGCATTTAAACACTTGAAGAGCAAATGATAGCCTTTCTTTCTCCAAAATTAATGTGAAAAATTTCAAAAGGCATCCAAAATTGGTCTCTGCTCTAAGCCTCAGAGTACAACAGTGGGATAAAGCTGGAAAAAGAGAAAAAAGCAGGCACAGAAGAAAACCAAAGAGCAGAAAAGTGCAAATGAGTGCTCAGCTTTTTATCCTAAGTGTTCAGGTAAGACTCAAGCAGCTAAAACAAAAGATGTTAAGTTCTGTGGCCTATGGCACAGGAAAATAGGAATGGAGATAATGTAAGGAAGCCCCAAGGAACTTAATACAGAACCATCAGACTGTTAAACAAAAATAGAAATATAAAAATGTAAGTGCTGAGTGCAGCAGATGAAAACAGAAATAAGATAATTTAAGAAAGACTGGAGTTGCCTAGAGAGCCCAGCAATCTCAGTCTATCTGACAGAGTTAATGGATTAATTAGCCTTTAACAGGCTTGTGCAGGGTGTTTCTCTCACTGTTCAAGGGCACCTGTGATGGCTGGGAGCAGACCAGGTCAGGGAGTATTTAGAACAAGATAACTGATAATAGAAAGGCTGGCTTGGAAGTCACTACACCCATTTTTTTTAATCTGTTCTTTCAAAGATGAATAATGATTGAAGGTAAGTCTGGAAATTCAGTCGTGCACCAGAAAGTCAGGAGGCCAAAGAGGCAAACATTAGTACAAAAGACTAATTATGTCATAGAAGAAACACTGCTTTATGTTCACAACTATCACTGATAAAAAAAACAGGCTCTTAATACAGAGCACCATGTAGGAAATGCTCCTCATGCAATAACAACTACAGAGCCTTTGGTTAATAAAATTTTAAATAAAATGCAAGGATAATATGCATATCCAAGGAGGTAATGCATTTACAGCCCAATGATAAAAGTGTAAATACAGAGCTTCAATGCAATTAGGAACACAGCATTCTATTATTATTTGCAAAAGGCATTAAATTATGTGGATTAGGGCTTTTCTCTAGCATTCTTTTTTTCTTCAAGTATAACATAAAAAGGAAATCCATATTGGATACTTGCCCCTCCTCCATCCCCTCCACACAAACCTTCAAATTGAAAGAGGCACTTCCTTTTACAATGAAAACACAGCATGGAAAATGCCTCTTGCACATGCTCATAAACAAAACAATGACGTTATTTAAAAGTCTCTTCTAGGTCAGAAAAATGAGTGAGAATTCAAATTTGCAGTGCAAGTGTCTCAGATGTGACTAAAACAGTGCTCAGTGACTGAGGGGACATCCCCACCCAAGGGGCTCCTCTGATCTCACCACCCTCTGAGCAGCCTGCTCACAGAGCAAGTGCCAGCAGCCAAACTCTGCCACTCTTCCCTCTGCTCTCACTCTGGCTACCAAAACACCTCCATTGACACACCATTTGGTCTTGAAGGTGTATTGTGGAATTCCTGGAATAACACTTCTGGCTAAAAAAAAAGCCCTATCCAAACCCTAGGATAAGAACCTTAACTACCTTCAATTTAATAAAGCCAACATTAAAAATTAAGTGTTCTGTTTATACACAGATGGAAAGAGAGATCATAGACCCAGTAGAATTTTCTGATTTAAAAAGAAAAGTCAAGAGAAAGAAAAATTTAAAAAATATATCTTTAGAAGACAATGTATGGGCAAGCCAGTTAGTCATCCAAAGGAAAGCTTGTACAATTTCAACAAAAGACAGAAGTTAAAATCTAGTAATTTTGCAGCTGGATCACTTAAAATACCTAAAGCACAAACACTATGAGAAAGCACAAAAGGGAAAAATAGAAATGAGTGTTTCCTGAGAGATGAAATCATGCTCCAGAACACAGAGTTAGCATAAAGCTCTCATGCAGCCCAGGAAACAATTCTGCCCAGCCCTCAGAGCACTGTGATCCATCCCCATTCAGCATCCCAGGCATTCCCAAGGAGCACAGGACTCTTTCAGCAGACTCAAACATTACCCCAACTTTATTTCCACTGGAGTTAACAAACACTGATCAGAGAAGTGGGAGAGCAGCAACCAAATTCTGGAAATCCTAGACCCGCTGGACAGAAAGCAAAGGCTTGTAACCTTTCCCAATGGTCTTATTGAATTCTCTCCACTCTAAAACCCACCCAGCTCCACCTGTGCCCTCCAGGGGCTGCTGACACACCAGAAGAGATGTGCAGTCCCTGCAGCAGGGGACAGCCTTGTCCTGGCTGTGTGTCTGGGAAAAAACCCTTCACCCACAGACCCACTGAGGTGTTTCTGAAGCATTATTCATGAGAGTTTGAAAGCCAATTGAGACATGGCTGCTTCTCCATTCTAATCACTACCCTCGCTAAAACACAATAAAATGACTGGCAAATGCTCAGTAATCAAGAGAACAATTGACATTTCAGCTGGAATAACTGATACATAAAATCATGTTGGTTTACAAAACAGTAAAAGAATACTAAGGGATTATCCATCAGGCTTAAAGGGAGGATTAGACATTTTGTAAGCAACAGATGTATATAAAAATTGTCATAGAGTAAAAGAGAATATTTGCACAGAACAAATAATACTGACCTGGACATAAGCATCTCAAATGGATAAAATCACTTCCACACAAGAAAAAAATGCATTGATGCTTCTTTATTGGGAGAAGCATGTACACACTGAAAGACTCTGCTGTAGCTACAGCTAAAATGATGTTTCCTCTCAACACCCACAAGCCAAGTGCAAGCTATGGTCCTTGGGTCATTAGATCTCATTCAGCCTCTGCAGCTTGCATGAACAACTCATGTCTGGGGATGAAGACAGGAAATGTTTAATCCAGCTATGACCCAGACAGCAGCTCCAACTCTCAGAAGATGGAAAAAACCAAGTATACACTGAATTACACTTCACTACGGTTAAAAGTTCTAATAGAGGCAAATACAGTTGCACACATCTGTGTGTGAGATTTCATTGCAGAAACGAGTTCAAAGCAATGGGAAAAAAATGAATGATATAAATGAGAAGCTTGCCTAGGCCAATATTCCAGCAGCAATCAATTTATTAATTAATATGGTAAAATATGAGCAAACAGTGCTGGGTACAGTGGGGGAGTTTTCCCTCCAGCTGCACACCCATAGTTGAGGCTTACAGGTATTTATAGGGGTACTCAGGAGCTTTCTCAGCAGTTTCTGTTCCCAATTTTTACATCACAATCTAATACACCATTGTGATTTAGTCTTCTCAGGATGTACATCCCAAAAGGAGTATCCCAGCTGGTGGGGTCCAGCTTTCAGATGTGGATTCAGTTTTTAATTTCAGGGACTATTAATCTTATGATAGTGATGTCCAGATTCCCTTGGTTGAAACTCTCAATCATTGAGTTGATGTCCCTCTTCCTTTCTCAAGCTGCTTCCAAGGTTTGGGGTAGGACTTAGAGATAAGCCTGCTTGTTTTTTTATAAATTCTGAAGCTATAATTAAAAAAAAATTCTTACTGCAAGCAATATTCTAAAATTATACTTCAAAATATTATTATTGCAAAAATCTTTAAAGTTTACCTACAAGCAACGAGTTCTTGTAAAAAGCAACACCTTAAAACTAACTCAAATGTTATTAAATTAAGACTTATAAAAGTGAATTGTGAACAAAGGATAGATTCAAAGGCATTCTTCCATGCTTTATTTTCCTCAGTTATTTATTAGAATTCATCTTTATATCTGTCCCATGGTCGGGCTCCACACATATCACAATCACAAGTGCACACGTTGCCTGTATTTACCTGACACCAAACACAAATTTGTATTTCACACTAAGCACTACTTCAGAACAAAACAACAGCAACCTGAGTGGGAATTCAAGTTCAGTGAAACCTGGTATATTCAAGAAATTGGTTATTTGCCAAAAACTATGCTAATCCACCTTTCTGCCAGTACTTAATTAAGCTTTTTTCAAAATTTGGCATTTCAATTTCACATGCTATGTATTGCAAATTATAGAAAAAATAATCGGTAAAAGAAAATAAAGAATGCCTTTCAGAGAAGCATCTGTGAAAAGGTTGGCAGATGCACAGGAAAAGATACTGGAAATACCTGACATGACCTTGAGGACATTGGCAAATGACAGAGTGCTGCCTATGAGAGAATGAAACAACATTATAAATAAAAGTGTAATCATAATAATAATAAATAAAATAAAATAAAATAAAATAAAATAAAATAAAATAAAATAAAATGGATTAGTGGAAAGAAATTCAAGTAACTGAACACTATGTCTACCCATTTATACTTTCCCATGAGCTGTAGGAAAACAACCCACAAGACTTTTCTGTTCACACTTTACTATTCAGCTTGGGTGCCTCAGGCCAGTGGCAATGCCACAGATGTTGAGAGGGAGACACAGGGAACAGGACTGGGAAATGCAGAAGTGACCTCTCCAACAGAGCCATGATTTCCTTCTGTGAGTGAGAAGACACCAAGGTTCAGACAATTGGTTAGGCAGGGAAAAAGGTCACTGAGTCCAGCTGTTGCCCCAGCTCTGCCAACCCACCCCTGCCCCATGTCCCCAAGTGCCACATCCCTGTGGCTTTTAAATTCCTCCAGGGCTGGGGACTCTCCAGCGGCCCTGGGACAGCCCTTTCAGTGAGGACATTGTCCCTCAGAGCCAGACTAAACCTCCCTGGCTTAACCTGAAGCCATTTCCTCTTGTCCTAATGTGACAATTTGTGCAAAACACAAACCATCAACTATTCTCAATTCAGAAAAAGGAATTTCAATGACCTTGCTTTCCTTATCCAGTTTGGTTGTTATTTTTTCCAAGCTGCATCAAAGATGTGCAGCCCTCTCCTTCTTCATCCAGGGAGTAAAATAAATTGTAGTTGAGAACTGTAAGCAAAACATCAATCTTCCAAACTATTTATGAAATACTCAATAGCTGTATGTACTTTATGAACTGTCTCTGTAATACTTTGCATCACTTTTTATTTTTCCAACTTAAGAAGAGATTTTTAAAAAATAATTGCTATATGGTACTTTGGAAGGTATTCTGCAATATAAATCTCCCATATGCTGTATCTTAGTTATTCAGACAAACCCTACAGAAATGTGGTGTGAAAACATGCCCTTGAACACTATATTTAAATACTCCAATTAGTGTGTAACCACCAAGCCAGGGGTGATCTCAGTGTTTGTCTGCAGCTGCTGTCTCTGCAAGGAGGCAGCTCAGCTGGAAATTCCCTACTCGCTCCAGAACAGAGCCCTGCAGCTTGGTGAACAGCTCTAGAGCAGGCATCCCGTGCTGCCTGAGCTGCCCTGCAGCATTCCAGGAGCCCTCAGGGAGCTGCAGACAGGGAATGGATCCAGGGACAACGGCAGCAGCAAAGGAGCTCTCAGCACATCACAGTCCTGGCCCTGGAAACAGCCGAAGCAGCTTCAGCTTCTGAGCACAGCTCAGGCACTGAGCTGTCACCTCAGCTGCAAAGATGGATTTAGGGTTCAGGGCCTTGTTTGGGCAGTTATCCTGCTGGTTCTGGAGCTGCCCAAGAGCTCACAGACACTGCCCACATCCTGAACATCCTGCAGCAACCAGAGGGACAGCACAGAGCCCTGAGGCAGCACAGGGCAGGGGCACTGAGCCAGAGGCTGCTGCAGGAACAGCAGCTCCCCAAATCACAGCTGCTGCAGGAACATCTCCCCAAATCACAGCTGCTGCAGGAACAGCAGCTCCCCAAATCACAGCTTCTGGAGGAACAAAATCTCCCCAAATCACAGCTGCTGCAGGAACAGCAGCTCCCCAAATCACAGCTGCTGCAGGAACAGCAGCTCCCCAAATCACAGCTGCTGCAGGAAACAGCATCTCCCCAAATCACAGCTGCTGCAGGAAACAGCAGCTCCCCAAATCACAGCTGCTGCAGGAAACAGCAGCTCCCCAAATCACAGCTGCTGCAGGAACAGCATCTCCCCAAATCACAGCTGCTGCAGGAACAGCAGCTCCCCAGATCACAGCAGCTCTTTCTCACTTCTCAGCAGCCTGAGAAGGGAGCTGACTTGTCTAGCTCATGTTCTGCTCACAAGAAATGTCAAAGAGCCAAAAGAAAAACAAGATAAACCTACCTGAAGTAATTTTTCCCTGTCATCTGTTCATTTCCCTTTCCCTAGAAACAGATCTAGTTTCAGATGTTTATTTCTCAGCTTGTTTACAACTCAGGCAAATTGTTTTCTTAAGCCTTACTAAGACTGAGATAAATACAGGACTTCAGGTCCCTTGCTTTGCATTGACAGAACATGATCTTGTACATATTCTCTGCATCCCCAGATAAATACTAAAGTTAAGATCCCTGAATTAAGGGAATACCAGCTTGTAGTCTTTAATATTAATGAAGCTAATTAGGCAGAAAAAAGACTAACTAAGAGCATATTAAGGGAAAAAAAAGGCTTTGCTGGCATATTTTTTCTCTGAAAATCCAAGCTAACATTTCTCATTTTTTGTGAAAAGCTTCTTCTCATGTGTATGTTCAGGGACTTTAGTAGTAGAATATTGCAAAACTGGTAAAGGCACTGATAAATTTGCAAGGACAATCCAAGAGCAATCTAATTGTGTTGTTTCAACCAAAGCCAGCTCAATGACTAAGCTCTCTAAGGACACAGAATATAAAACCTTTTTTTTATTTAATGACTGCAATTCAATTTCTGCCACTGTTGGCCACCTGAGGAAATCCCAAACGATGCAAGATTTCCCATCCTGGAGAAATGAATAACGAGATGTGAGTCTTCCCTCCCTCACACAGAAACTGCAACAGTACTGAAGGAAGACTTTTCCAAATGTGGCTGAGGAAAGAGCAGGGTTTGTTACGTGGAGCTGGCTGGGGTCAGGTTCCTGTGGTCCAGTGCCCTTCACCCAAACACAACAGGTGAGGAGGTCCTGGCTCAGCCCAGCAGCTGCAGCTCATGGGACATTCTGCTCCCAGCTCCCCAGGAGCCACCAAGGCTTGCAGATGGATTCCTGCTCTAAGAGGGTGTCTTAGTTTGGAGACAGTGTGTGCCTGCTAGGAAAAGCAGGAGTCTTTCCCTTGCAATGGAGAATGCAAACTTCCTCTCTCCAAATTGCTATAATTTTGGAATTAAAGGGGCTCCCAGGCAAAGAATTTGTATAAGAATAACAGTTCTTTACTAACGAGTCTAACAAGATAAACAAAATAACAATAACTATGGTATTAGCACCAAACAGAGTTAGGATACAGGCACAGTTTCTCCCATGCTGGCACCTTTCCGGGGCGAGCAGGAGTCCCGAGGGATGAGATGGATCCCAAGCTCAGCAGCAGGGGTTGGAGCTGTAGGAACCGTCCCGGCAGGCAGCAGAAACGGCGTGGAGAAAGCCAGAGCAAAACCGAAGCAGCCGTGGGTGCAGGCGATGGGGGAACAGCTCCCGGCAGGGCAGGGACAGAGAGCAGGCTCTGAATTCCCGGGGGAGCCACGAAAGTCACTGCGAGCTCAGCTCCAGGTGAGGTCTGGGGAGATCTCCCCGCAGTCACAGCCTGAACCCCTCAGTTCTTTCCCAGCCCCCAGGAGAGAGCTGCAGTCGGTGCCACCCTCTCCTTCACAGTTCCCTCCTTTGTCTCTCCCGAACACCTTTAAGTCCCCACAAGCACCCAGCAATCGGCTTCCCAGCAACTCTTTGGGAAAAAATTTTACAAGAAAGCAACCCAAGCCCCAGCAGAGGGCTAAAAGTCTCTATTGCATATCATCTTTATTTCTTGATACATTTCAACAGAAAGGAGGTTGCTTCACGATAGGATGACTTAATCTCAACTGTTAATTAACCATTCCTTAGAATCACTATACAAATCCAATAATACATTACACAGGGATTTTTCCAAACCTATTGGTGTTCACAGTTCAAAATACCATTAATTAGCAAGTACATCCCATTATTTAAATAGGGTTAGGGAATGTGCAAAGTAATTTTTCCTTAAAACATTCTCCCAGATTTTTTGCCTCAAGGTATCTATCAAGTGTTAATAACTGTGTTTTGTGTATCCAAGGCTGCTCAGAAACACTGAACATGCTCTGAGAATTTCATCCGTCTGTGCACCCTTCTTTAGTTCTTTTACAACTCTGCAAACATATTTTATAGTTTTTGCAAAATATCTTTTTTTTATGAATCCCACAAGGTAATGAAATGTGACATTACACTTAATACACAAATTATTGCTCTCTTACACAACAATTTACAAAACTGCACTTTTAGTTTTCTGTCCTCATAAATGAGAGATCTTCATTTTTGGTGTTTCCTGTCCACATCATTCATGTTTTATCCCTCCTTTAAAACTGATTGCTTCATCAAAAGACCTGTCTCCAACTTCAATAATATTCAAGGAAAATAAAAAACAAAAACAACCAACTACCAAATTTTTTACTGTAGAGAATCTCTCACCTACTACTAAAATTCTGTCCCATCTCAGATTTCATTACAAAATATCCTCTTTTCCAGGAGAACAAGAAGCTTTCAGAACCACTTATGGACTAAGCCAGAAAGAGTATTACCCAAAACAGAAGGAATTCAACAACCTGACCTGAATATGCACATGGCAAGTTTGCACCTGTGAAAATGGAGTGCAAGTTCATAATTAACCTAATTTGTCAAAACTCTAGTTTCAAGTTTTGTCTAAAACATTTTTCAGAATTATACACACATCGAGCACACACAGTGAGTTCCTAGTGTTTGTTCCAGCACCTCATGCTCCAGTTCTCCATCCAAACATCCAGCAGCCAGATACTATTCATTTTTCATGCCTAGTCTACAGCAGTATTGATTCTGAAATTATGCACTTCGTTTATGTTCACTCCTAATTCTACAGCAGAGCAAACGAAGAGAAGCAAAGCCCATTATCTAACAGAGCTTTGTTCACCACTGGTGTTATAAATGAGAAGCTTGACTAGGTCAATATTCAAGCAGTAATCAATATTCAAGCAGTTTATTAATTAATATGGTAAAATATGAGCAAACAGCACTGGGTACAGTGGGGGAGTTTTCCCTCCAGCTGCACACCCATAGTTGAGGCTTACAGATATTTATGGGGTACTCAGGAGCTTTCTCAGCAGCTCCTATTCCCAATTTTTACATCACAATGGTGATTTAGTCTTCTCAAGATGTNTAGGACTTAGAGATAAGCATGCTCGTTTTTTTTATAAATTCTAAAGCTATAGTTAAAAAAAGTCCTTACTGCAAGCAATATTCTAAAATTATACTTCAAAAGATTATTATTACAAAAACCTTTAAGGTTTACCTACAAGAAAAACGTTCTTGTAAAAAGCAACATCCTAAAACTAATACAAATGCTCCTAAATCAATTTTAGACTTATAAAAGTGAATTGTGAACAAAGGAGAGATTCAAAGGCCTCTTCCATGCTTTATTTTCCTCAGTTATTTATTAGAATTCATCTTTATAACTGTCGCATGGTCGGGCTCCACACATATTACAATCACAAGTGCACACGTTGCCTGTATTTACCTGACACCAAACACAGCTTTGTATTTCACACTGGTTATTGGTGTTTGAAACAATTATAAAACGCTGATGATCTCTTGTGCTTGTATTAACTAACTGATAAATGATTGTATTTGAAGGTAAACTCCCTCCGGGAAAAAACTGCTCCTGATTCTTCTGTGACAGTGCAGCAGGACTGACAATACTGCTGCTACCAGAGAAACTGGTAGGTGGCAAAACAGTGCAGTAGCACACAGTGATGAATTTATTGTCCCTGGTATGCCCCAGGAATTACCTCTGGCCTGTGCAGATCAAAGCTCAGGGAAAGCTGCAGCAGTAACTGTGATGGGTATCTCCAAACTGACTGATGTCAGTTCCAGCGCTTGAAAAACTGAATTTAAAGAAATTTTAGTGGACAAATTATCACATGAAAATGGGAAACACGTAGGGTTTGGATTTTTACAACTGAAAGAATAGATATTTCATATTTCACATCCACATTCAGAAATGAATAATCACAAAAGAAATCAAACTACTGTGGACACCTGTAATCATTTCTACAGCAAGCTACTACATTTCAAATGCCCACAGTCTCTGAAAAGAGAAAATGGGGACAAAAGTGTTTACATATATGAAAGAGTACACATAACATATATACATAATTTATATGAAAGTGTAGAAAAAGAAAAACTGGCAAGTTATCAAACAGCATCACAGCAGTAATCTTCTCTGATTACTTCTCTGAGGAGGAGCTCACAACTCTGGTGTTGGCATTTCATCACCAATCAAAAAAAAAAAGAACCCTGGGGGGGAATCCAACAAACAAACAAATAAACCAAAAACCCCACCAAAAACAACAACAAAAAAATCCCAAAACCTCCTCTGAAAAAAAAACCCCAAAGCCAAAAAAGAAAAAAAATCCCAACCAAAACAACCCAAAAAAAACAAAACAAAAAAACAGAAAACCCAAAAAAAACCCAAAAAAAACCCAAAAATGCCAACCAAAAAAACAATCTAAAAACAAACCAAAAACCAACAAAAACCCAAATAAAAATAAAAGCAAACAAATAGGAATTAAAAAGGTAGAGTTCGTATTGGTATCCTTGGTATCTATTCCAAGAGGTGCTCTAGGAGAATATTTCTCCCCAGATGCATCAGAAACTGCCCACAGAGCTCACACAGGGATTCTGAAAGGAGCCTGTCCCATGTTCCCTTCTGCAGCACTGAATGCAGGGATCCCTCTGCATCTGTGCCTCTTGAGAAATCAGAACAAGTCTGCAGCAGCATCATTGGATTGCAGCAGGTGGCAGAGCAATAAAAACCCACTAATCCTGTGAACAGAACATATCAGGCACAGAAATGCCTGACCCTTGCAGCCTTGCCAACCTCTGGTAGTCACTTCACTCAGACTCCTTTTTCATTCTGCTGACTGCTAAAAACAAATGCTCATTTTTGTTACAAATCTCTCCATCAGTTATCTCAGGGTACTCTACTTGATTATAGTCTCAAGGGATATTAAAAATATCCATATTATAAAAGCCAGCACCAGAAAAATCTTCTATATCAGGTCACCTAATGAACTTGAGGAAAGCATAACCTGACACAACAGCACCAAAACAAACTCCAGCCAAACTGAGTCTCCAACTGCTCTTAAAAAGACTCAGAGCTGCACTTCAGAAAAATCTATCTTTATGAAGGTAACTAAAATTAATTTGGCAAATGCCAGTACACCATTTGAAAGTGTGAACTAACTGTGTTCCCTTTATTAGTCTCTCTAACCTCACTAAGCATTCAGGTCTCTTTCCATATCTAAATTAGAATTCAAGTGCAAGACATTCAATTTTCATTAATATCTTGTGCTCCCCTAGCAGAAAAAGAAATCTAATGTAATAAAATGTTAAGACTGTACCATTCCAGAATAGAAAAAAATAGCTATTAATAAAAACTTTAGTAGACAGTTCAAAATTCAGTAAATATATGACTGATAACAAGTTCTACCAATTACTGGATTCACTTTACTCAAGGATTTCATTTCACAATTTTACCTCTGTTTCTTATTTTTATTTTCATGGTGCAGAATCCTCACAGTCATTGTCATTTCTGAAGGGAAAGTAGCCTTGTAGACACCAACTTCATAATGTCAGCTGCTGGTGTCAGACCGAAATGTTATGACAATCAAAACAAATTCAGAATTGCACTGTTTGTTTGCAGGAAACATCCAAACGCAACTCAACAATTCAAATGTGATGCCCTGCATTGGGGCTGGAAATTAAATTAAAGTACCTGATTAAAATAAAACTGATTAAAACTTTGTAAACTAGGAAAACAAGTGGGAGCTGTCCCTTCTGAAATAGATTTAGGGACCTGCTGTCACACTGTATTTATGTCCCAGACTCTGTTATTGTGCCTGTAAATTACATCTGGATGCAATTTTGCTTTAAGATAACTCTCACTAAACTCAAATTTAGTGTTTTGGGCTCTTTGGGAGGGTTTAAACCTCAAAACCCAGTCTTCATCAGTCGGAGCTCCTTTTCTGTTTGTCTCTGAAGTGGTGCTGGGGGAGGCTCTGTCCCTTCACTGCTCACCAAGGGCTGACACCCACACTGCTGGAATTGCCACAGCCTGAATCCCAGGGAGTTCCTCACCATTTGCAGCTGCACCTGTCCAACTCAACAGCCAAAAGCTCCTAAAATTACTGATCCTCTCCTAGCCAGGGCTCGGGGCTAGGCACAGCTCTCTGTGACAGCAAGGTAGGTTTATTATTTTTTATTTCTGTTTTTATTAATATGCTGCGTTTTCCCCCAGCTTGTCAATAATTTTCCCAAAGACAGGGAGAAACCTCAGGTATTAAAACAATGACAAAAGTTGGAAATTTACACCAGTAAAATGACCTGTAACAAAGAGTTCAGGGAGCCATTTGTGAACAGGGGTTTCAGTGTCTAGCAACTAACATATATGTAAAGGTTAATTAGAACAAATCCTTTATACTTTTCCACAGCACCCTGCCAAGAACAGCAAATAAGCAGAGTTAATATGCAGTTTTATGATACATTTCAAAAGAATTCCTAATGAGCCCACACTCAATATTAACTAAACTCCTTAGGCAGGACTAACCTTATGAAAAGACTTTTTTGCCATCATATAATAAAGAATAAAACTCGAAAGTGAACATTTATCCTTTACCTCTGTTAAATCTTTCATCATACAAAAGGCATTAACATCTAGAAATTAAGGCTGCATACTGAAGAAAAACACAAAGAACACTTACCAAAAAAAACCTTTCAGCAAGACAGTTTGATCTGTTTCAAAATCCATCAAATTAGAAACAAATATTAATTAGAAATTTATATAACTTTTCATTTTGGGGGATAAATGAGGGTCTTACATGAATGCTGGTGGACTATTTTAAATAAAGCATTTTTGTCTTCAGAAATGCAGAATAAACACTTAAGCCACGTGTTTTCCTAGAGACCAAACAGTGAGAAGGAATTTGTCCCAGTTTCAGTGGCTGTAGGCTCCCAGTGGACTGAGTGCAAGGTTTGTATACACAAGATTTACTTCTGCCCTTCTTTGTCCTCTTCTCCCATTAATCCCTGCCACTGTAAAATATGACACCACTTCTTTCTGAAACACAAACAGCTTCAGCTCTGAGCAGAGGGAAGGGCTCATTCCTGCTTTAGGAAGGGAAACAGAAGGTCCATAACCTTTCCAATACTGTATGCACAGGGGGAACAAATCTAATTCAACTTTACTTCAAGTTTTGACCCCCATCTCCCACTCATGCATGCCTTAAGGTGACCAAATTGACACAGACCTGTGAACTTCTCTAGATGAGTAAAATAAATCAGGGCAGGGTCACCCAGCAGTGTCCTCCTCATCAAGGCAAGTTCTCCTTGCAGTCCAGTGTCTGTCCCCACAGACCTGGCTGCCTGAAGATCCAGTATTCCACAGCTGCCATCTAATTTTCAGCCGGCCCTTGACTGTTCTAGGTTTTAAAAGAATGAGTTTTATCACACAGTGCCCAGGACTTACAGCAGACTTTAATGGGAAAACAACAAGCCTTCAGGACAGCTGTCCTCCTGGGTTGGTAGGTGGTGTCTGGGAGCAGAATGGTGCCCTTGTTTTCCAGGAGGAGCAGACAGAGAACTGCTGAGATGCTTGGATATTCATGAATCTATGGGACTGTATGGGATCCATCCCAGGCTGATGAGGGAGCTGGCAGGTGAGCTTGTGAAGCCTCTCTCCATCAGTTACCAACAGTCCTGGCTCACTGGTGAGGTTCCAGATGCCTGGAAGCTGGCCAATGTGACACTCACTTATAAAAATGGTGGGAAGGAAGATCCTGGTAATTATAGGCCAGTCAGCCTGACCTCAGTACTCAGTAAGGTTATGGAGCAGTTTATCCTGAGTACATCATGCAGAATTTACAGCACTTACAGTATCAGACCCGTTCAGTGTGGGTTTAGGAGGGGTAGGTTGTGTTTGACCAGCCTGGTCTCCTTTTATGCCCAGGTGACCCAGCTGGTGGCTGCAGGAAGGGCTGTGGGTGTTGTGTACCTGGACTCCAGCCAGGCCTGTGGCCCTGTCTCCCACAGCATTCCCTGGAAAAGCTGCAGCCCTGGCTGGGACAGGAGCACTCTGTGCAGGGCTCAGAACTGGCTGGATGGCCGGGCCAGAGAGAGGTGGTCAGTGGGGCTGCATCCAGTTGGGGACAGTCACCAGTGGGGTCCCTCAGGAGTCTGTGCTGGGGCCAGCTCTGTTCAATATTTTTACTGATGATATGGATGAGAGTATTGAGTCTTTCATTAGCAAATTTGCAGGTGACACTAAGCTGGCAGTGTGTCCATGTGTTGGAAGGGAGGAGGACTCTGCAGAGGGACTTGGAATGGTTGGATGGATGGGCAGAGTCCAATAGGATGAGGTTCAGTAAGTCCAAGTGCCAGATCCTGCATTTTGGCCACAATAACCCCCTGCAATGTTACAGGCAGGGGTGGTGTGGGTGGACAGTGCCCAGGGGAAAGGGACCTGGGGGTGCTGATGGACACCAGGCTGGACATGAGCCAGCAGAGTGCCCTGGAGGCCAAGAGGGCCAATGGCCCCTGGCCTGTGTCAGGAATGGTGTGGCCAGCAGGAGCAGGGAGGTCATTCTGCCCCTGTGCTCAGCAGTGGTGGGGTCACACCTTGAGTGCTGTGTCCAGTCCTGGACCCCTCAGTTTGGGAAGGACACTGAGACACCAGAGCACATCCAGAGGAGGCAACAAGGCTGGAGAGGGGCTGGGAACACAAACCCTGTGAGGAATGGCTGAGGGAGCTGGGGGTGTTCAGCCTGGAGAAGAGGAGGCTCAGGGGTGACCCTTATCACTGTCTACAACTGCCTGAAAGGTGGCTGCAGTCAGGTGGGGTTGGTCTCTTTCTCCAGGCAGCAACTGATAGAAGGAGAGGACACAGTCTCAAGGGAAATATAAGCTGGATATTGGGAAAAAGTTTGGAAAAAAGTTCTTCAAGGGAAGACTGATAAAATACTGGAATGGTCTGCCTGGGGAGGTGGTGGCATCACCATCCCTGGATGTGTTTAAAAAAAGACTGGATATGGTGCCATGATTTAGTTGAGGTGTTAGGGCAAGAGTTGGACTTGATATTGAAGGTCTCTTCCAACCTGGTTATTCTGTGTGAAAGGCTACTACAACCCTGCTCCCTCTTAATATCCAACTAACACTGAAATCAAACACTTGAGAAATGAAAGCAAGTTCTTCAGATCAATTCAGATTTGAGTTTCAATTCCCAAATACCTGTAATTGAAATTCAAACCCTGGTAGTTGAAATCCAAACACCATCTAGGCATATTTAAAAGTGAAACACCTTGAGCAAATTCAAAAGAACAGTCACGGGTACCAGTGCTGCTCCTCACCATTCAGTTCTTTGGAATCTCTTCCTCTGCAGGCCAATTTTCACAATGAATGGATCATGCTCCTCCACCAATACTTTTCAGAAGAAAAGTAGGTACAGAAATATTAAATTGTTATTTCTAAGTCCTTAGCAATACCACCCTTTATTAAAGTTTAACTCCAACAACTTATGAAAGGAATGTTCTCCTAAAAAGCTACTCAGCATAAAGATTAGGGATGGCCTCCCCAGCTTGGCAGGGAACCTCCCATGAACTGAGGGGCACCCAGGGCATGACTGAAAAGCCAGCTCTGGATAAATCCCCACCTTGCAGGCAGGGAGCTGAAGAGTCACTTCTGGTAGCATCTCTCCTATCCTACTGATCATAAAACACATTCTAAATTACAGACTTAATTCCATTTTATACAATTCATCATGGTAACATTAAGACAGTTAATAGTTGTCTTTTTCCCTTGAGTCAAGAAGGCTGTTTGATTTTTTCCTACTACATCACCCAGTTAAAAAAACAGAAGATATTGGATAAAACAAGAGTTGTGGTGTAACTATCAGTGATGCTGTATGAGTACCAGAACTAAAAGTTTTGTCCTATATTGGGGTTTCATGGTTTTCATGGAAAGTAGCTTTAAGGACTAATTCAGCAATCTCCCAAAAAGCTCATTTTTCCCTCCTTACACAACAATATTTATGCTACTTCCTTCAAGAACCAGAAAAAAAAAGCCAGAAAAGAAATCTACAGGACACTTTGGCCATCTACACAAAAAAATTATCTCCTCTGAAATCAAAGTCTGCAGAGTAATACTCATAATTTGTTTGCTACCACCTGGTTATAGCCCCTTCACTACTTGCAGTGGCATGACAGGAAATAATAGGTCACATACACCCAAACTAACAGCAGTGGTAGATCCTGTGTTCAACCCCATAGAGAGAATGTAATCAGATTCTTAATAATATTCTTAAGGAAATTAATTGAAAATATTTTAAGTTTTACAATTTTAATCAAAATTACAGAAATAATTTCCACTAGTATCTTTCCAGCAAGAGACCTTGACTCTGCCTTGATGACTGAATCCTGTCACAAAGGCCACAAGCACTCTGAAGGTTCATTTCAGTCTTCTGTTCTGCTGAGTAATTATAACAGCCAAGATTTGTAAATTATACTCTTATTAACACTGAAAACTGTTGATGAAATACAGACAATGAAGCAGCAAAAAATGATACAGTCTCCTTGTAAATGGACTGGGAGGTGAGATGAGTGATGCTGGCCCACGGGCTCTGCTCCTGCTGGAGGGATCCCCAGCACTCACCCAGTCTTTGCACAGGCTCCTTCTGCCCCTGCCTAGCAGGGAAGACTTCAGCCCCTCATATCTGAAATTATTTATTCAGCTCAGCTATAAAAGCTGCACTCACAAATGTCTTCATGTGGCTCTGAAGTCAAAATCATGTCTCTCCAGCTCATGTCACTCTTGCTGCTCTTATCTTGCAAATCAAGGTCAAAAAACTGAGTTTCCTCTAATGAAGGAATGAGAACCAGTTAATTTCACCACTGATAGCAGTACTAGATGTAAGACAAATAGCAAACAGTTTCACTTTACAAAATGTGACATTCACCACTCTTCGCAAAGATCATTTCTGGTGGTAAAACAATATTCTGTATCAAGTCTTCTTATGCCACATAAGAAAGCTGAAATAAACTGAATTTTTCCTCATTTAAAGAAAATATTTATCAACATTATATGAAAATATTTTCACATTCTAATTCATGTAGTCTCTCATGCAATCTTTTACCTAGAGCACTTCAATTTCTTTGCCCTTGATTATAAATTATAAACAAGCAATGCATGTGAACTAAGTTCTCCTTCCTTCTCAGAGAAAATCAAACTGAATAATTAATTACCGAAAACCTACCCCGTTGTTTCAGCAGCAGTAACGTACTGGACAAATGTGAATTTTTTCAAACTCACAATTTCTTTCATAATCTAGACTTAAGCCAGAATCCAACTCTACTTATTTTAGGTGTCAAAAAGAGCGATTTGTTCCACCTTCTCTAGATGAGCCTTCCTGTCTTTACAAATATTGATTAGAGAAATAGTTTAGAGACAATCTCTAGGCAGCTCAAGTTCATCAAACAGATTCCTGCTGCAGTGTGCTGCCTAGGACTGTGTGCCATATGCATCTTTGGCTGCCAAAGGCTCAGCAATAAAAGCAACAATTTCAGGATCGGCAAGAAAAGCCATTGGAAAGGCAGGAGACCAACAATGACTACAGCACTGAAGTACTCAGCTGGACAGAGCTCCTCACCTCAGAAATGCTGGATCCTGCAGCATTACACACAGGGGAAGAAAATGCTACACTGAGCATTGGAAAGTCAGAGATTTTACACACAAACTGGGAGCTAGGAGTTACAGTTCCACTCCCCCTCTACTAAAACCCTGAGCTTATTTCTGTATCATGTGAAGTTAGTTACTTCATTGACAAATTGGTTAAAAAGCTTTCTATCCTATTTAAACTTATTTACTCGTGATGCACTAGAGCAATAGAGAATAATCCTTTAGCAAGGAAAACATGCATTCTGTACAAATATCTATGCCATCCCTGTCCAATGCACAAATGGGTATGACCACACACCATGTATCACTTATATAAAAGTGTGATATTCAGTGAAAGAGAGATGAACCTTCCTGTAAAGGCTCATGCAGGAAGAAAGCCACATCTGTGCATTGCAGCTGAGTCCCCTGGACAGCAGGAGCACTTGTGGAGCAGAGATTAAGGCTTGAGCTTCTGCCTCCATTCCCAGAGAGAATCACCCACGCTGACACTCCTCAGTCTGGGTCAGAAGGTGACAGTGCTTTGGGCTGTTGGCTTCCACCAGCCACTCTCACAGCCAGCACCTCTGGCTGGGATGGCAGCAGAGCCACAGGGCTCCAGACACAGGAGAGAAATGAGCTGTCCTCCTGTCCACACCACAGAAACCACAGAAGACACTCAGCTTCCTCCTTTACTAAGGGGAAGCACTTAGTGTGAGCTGGACTGGAGATTTCAGGGGTATTCCTGAGATCCCACACCCTCTCCCCTGCCAGAGCAATGTTTCCTGCCCTGGATCACATCCCCAGCCCAGCCATACATCAGCCATGGGAACAGGGAAATGAGGCACCATATCTGCAATGACAGGAAACCTACAAAGGGATTTAAATTAACTCTCACACACAGCACTTCAGACTAACAGATCTGCATTTCAGTCTGACAGACTTGAATACCACAATTTTACTTCATTTCCCATCCATTTTCCTAGATGTGAACCAGAAAGACAAAGCCTAAATGTCTTAAGGCTTTCTCCTCATAAAGTCAACAGGATTTATCCTGAGGGTATGGGTATCAATCCCCAGACATAACATGGGACTGGATGGAACACCTCTCCACTTTTCCAGCATTTCAATTTCAGGGATCTTAACAGGCAGCTGCAAGAACACAATGGGAGATGAATGCCAGCCACCCAAGTCAGAAAGCTGGTCCACAAATGACGTGTGAGCCACCCCAGACAACTGCAGCAGCACCTGCATCTACTCAGTTCAAAGCACAAGTACTGGTGGTGTGCACACATGTACATAAATGTACTGTAAATATAGACTATGAGATTACCACTGCAGGAGGGCATAGAAATGTATGCAATAGAACTATTTCCGTTCCCTCTCCACTGTAGCATTCTCTCTGCTATAAAATTAAAGTATCCCCATTGGGCAAAAACGGACAAAGCCTTAGACTGACCTGAAAAGACAAGACAGTCATTCTAGACTGGAATAAAGCCTTACCTTGATGTTTTCAGATGTAAGGTTTTGCTCCCTTCACATTACAGTAACTTTGTAACTTCAATTCTTATATTCTTCTATTCCTTTTGATCACATCATGGCAAAGCAATTTCGGATCAATACATTACCCAAGAGGTCAAAAGAACTCCAGTCAATGGGTTGCTTGCACCTACCATGTACTAGTATTAATTAATCCTCAGAAAGATGTACTGTTCTACTCACAAAGCAGAGAAAAAGCCCAAAGAGCTGGATTAAAATTTTAAAAAATCACTTAGTCCTTAAAGTTAATTAATTGCTTCTCAATACTTTCTGGGGGCTTTTCCTACTACAGCCGACCACAGCTGGCCTCCATTATTTCACATGATTAGAAACAGTATTTCATTTCATGAACATTTTATTTGGAGATGATTAGGTGTTAAGACTTTTGTGGTTACCTTTCTCCTCTGTTTCAGTAAGGTTTTAAGAACAATGTCAACCCTTTCCAACAACTATCTGACCTGAGGAGGGAAAGAACAGCTCATGCCAGTTCATGAATGAGAAAAGGAGAAACCCTGAAGCAGAAACCCTGAAAAAACCAAATTAGTTTAAGCGTTTATGAACTTCTTTGTGTCTCCAAAACAAAATCACTTACAGTTGTAGCTGTTACCTGAGCCTCTGTAAAGTCCTGTAGTACTAAATAAAGTATGGCATTGTGAAAACTGCAAGTCTGCAAAGCACCTCAAAGTCCTCAGTATTTCTGTAGATATCTGTTTATGTTGTGACTTACAAGCTGATGCATATGCATAGCTTTCCAGAAGAAAACTGGAAATCTGCAGGACCAGTTTCAATACTAAAATTAAATCTTGATTCCTTAACTCCTCCCGAAACAGGTTGAAATTACTTTTTACAATAAAAAAGAATAAAATTATTTGGTACAAAAAAGAAGAAACCTGAACTGGTAAACCAGGTCCAACAAAAATCTCAGACAGCAACAGTTTTACTCTGAGTTTTCCAGATATTCAAAAGATAGACATGTGTTTTCATTTGGCTGTGCCTCCATGTACCACAATAGCATCTCTGTTCCTGCTTTTAGAATCCACACCAAAATCTTAAAGCTGCAATTACTCATATTCACTTAAAAGGAATTTTTAGCTCACTGGAAAATTTCCTTACTGATTAGTCACTGATTGTTACAATTATCAAGATTTTTACTTTCTCCCAGTAAATATCCTGATTCCACAGAAGAGCTGTGTCTGATGTCACAGAATATTCTGAGTGGGACAGGAACCCCAAGGATCACAGAGTCCAACTCTCAGGTCAGGGATTGCACCCACACTGTCACTAGCATCAGCTGAGCTCATCAGATTTTCACTGTTCTTGGACCCCTTAATTCTTTCATTACAGACATCAGCATCAAGATTACAACTGCAGCAATGCTGTTTGGCAATTCTAGTTCACAGCAGCAGAGAACAAACAGTAGGAGGAATTGTTTGCTTAATGCCACTGCCAGAAAAATGAATTTTGGAAGAATGAGGACCCAGCTGCATCGGGTGCTGCACAAGGACCAGCCAAAAGCAGAAATAATCCCATCGAAAATAAGGCAAGTTACAGTTTCTTGAACTAAGACTGGCATATCCAGAAGGCCTGAGCCCCAAGAAATGAGCATAAAAACACAGAAAGCACAGACATGCAGCAGGCCTCTGCTCAGACATTGCCTGTCCTGCTTAAACTGCTTAAAGTCAAGTGCAAGTCATCTGGGCTAACCACAGAGTGGAAATACAAACAGACGAGAGAGTAAATTCTTTTTTTGCCTTCCTACTATGAAACTTCACTCCCACAAGCTTCATTTCTCTTTTCCATTATCTTCAGTATCTTTGCACCCCTGCATACTTTGTATTTACACCCCAGCTCATCTCCACATGAAGGACAATGATATTTTGTTGCTATTTTACAGCAGTGCTGGAACTACTAGCATGAAATTGAGAAACATTTCTGATAAGAATGTTCTGTTCTGATTCATGAAAAACATCCTTCCTGAAATTTAATGCTCCCTTCAGAAACGGCAAGTTTTGCTAGAATGAAGTCTACAAGTAATCCTCTGCTGTATCAGATTATATAATACAGGGCACACAGTACCTCTAGATAATTGCAGGGCCGGATACAAATGAAGATTCATCTTTTTCACTCTGACATGAGGCAAACAACAGCTGCAGGTTTAAATTATACCACCAAATTCCACAAGACTGTAAAAGCTTAACCGTATCAACATCAATTTTCAATCTAAGTTAAATACTACATATTCACTAAGGCACCAAGAGACTTTCACAATTTAGGGAGAGAAGCACCTGGTATCTTGTGTTTTGCTCTTACTCCTAAAGCTTCTATTCGTCAAAACTCAATTTCAGTTGCCTCTGCTCCCACCTCTCCTCAAAAACCTCTTACACTTCAAGAAATGCTTCATTGACTGCAGCTTGTTAAGGGAAAGAGCACCTAAAATACACAGATTCACATTGGGAAAGCAGCTAAACAATTACACGGGGATATTGATTAGAAAAGGCATTTACTTTTATTAAAAACGTTATTCAGATCTGAACACAGACCGAACATTTCACGCAGTGTTCAGCCAACAGCAACACCTCCCCTCCCAGTGGGCTGCAAGCTAAGCTGTAGCTCCATAGCACAGCATGTGGCAGAAGAATTTAACCATGGAATTATCCCATTTATCATCCTAATTATGCCTCGGAAGCTGCTGCATTAACATCAATATCTGCATCAAGCTCCAGGTGTCACCACAATTCTCAGGCAATGAGCAATGTCAGCATGCGAAAGGCAGAGCTGCCCCAGCAGAAATCAATGGGATATTACTTCCATCCTGCCCTCCCTTCAGGATCTTGGCCAGATGAAGAAATATCTGTGTTTGATCCTTATCCTTTATTGAGGGCCCCAGCTGATATGATGGGCAACTCCACAGAGCTGCCTGGAGAACCCTGACAACAACCAGACCAACAATTCATACCCACATCAGTGCCAAGAGAGCTTTGTGCAGCACTTCTACAGACACATGAAAGGAGGAGAGGAAGATCCCCTGCACAGTGAGTGCAGCTAGACTGCTGAAAGAATGAACAGCAAAAGTATCCTGTGAAATGTGCCATGGGAACACACAGGTACTGGTGAACACAGCTGTGACCAATAAAGGGAGCTCTCATCTCAGGGTCACAGCACTCACAGACTGCCCTAAGCCAGGGACTGAGGGTTTGAGTTCCTGTTGCCTTTTTCCCAGCCTGAAAATGAAACTTGAGATAATTTTATTAAGGAGGTAATATAAAAGGGGATCTTTATGAAGGCCTTCAGGAGCAGTTATGGAAAGATGTCCACAAAAGCCCAACCCCCCAGGGGTATGTACATTTTACAGGTTTTAGGAAATTAGCATAATTGATAAAAAGGCACCCTTTAGGAGGACAAGAGGTGATGTATTTTCCCCCCAGGTCAAGCTCCCTTCTCTTGGGCCCCCCTTTAGCACTAGCTGTATTTTGTCCATGAGAATGCATCTTGAAGAGTTTTTCTCAGCCTTGGTTCCCAGGAAGAACTGAGATAGCACAGGGGCCCTGCATCTCCCAGGGCTTCAAACTCTGGAACTAGTTTTGTCTTTCTGCTTAAGGAAAGGCCATAGAACAGTACTGGGAAAAACCAATCTCCAATACAGTACAGACTACAGAGCTACAAGTATATGCCTGAAGAATACAGAGAACATATAAAAGAAAAAAAAAGCAAAACCTAAAGGGCATCAGCTCCACAGCACTGAAAGCACCTATGGCACGGGGAAATAAAGAACAATGGAAAGAGCAGATTCACACAAAAGCCATCCCACAAAACTCATCTGAAAGCAGCCCAGAAGCAATGCCAGCGTACAGCTGTGTCAGCAGCACGGGAGTGTGGACACAGCAGAGCAAAACCAAAGACAAACCTGGGCAGCAGCTCTGCAAGTGATAGCTACAGGCACTGCCAGGAGAACAAACACCAACCCACATCTCTGATACACCAATGGTTTTCACACCCAGCGTGGACAGCACCACTTTGAACCCTGAGCCTCTCATTCCACAGCTAAAAATGCAAAGCAGCAAACACAGGGGACTGGAGCCTTCCCAAAGCCACTTCTACAGAGCAAAAAGTATCTTTCCCACAGATTAAATGCAAGCTTTGATTTAGATCTTTACATTTAAGAGCAACAGACTTCTCACTGCATTTATATTAATGCTCAGATGGGAAGAAGCTTTGTTGATTAAACATTCAATTGCTGCTGAGTATCGCTACAGCCTCATTACATCATGATGGTGGCTCAGAGTGACTCTAATTCCAGACTAGCATTACTGCCTGTACACTTTTTCTTGACTGAATTTGCTTTTTCATACTTGTGCAAATGACTAATTTACTCAGCAGTAAAACTTCTTTGCTGACTGCAACAAAAAAACAACAAAACTACACCACAGCCAATTTAATCAAAACTAGCTCATTTTACAGACCCTAAAACAAAGGGGGAGCTATAGGCAAATGACTGAAAAGAGGAACAGCAGCTTTCATTTTTTATTCATATACTGCACTCAAGTTGGCTGACTCTGAGTTTTTTGTTACAATTTAGGCCTCTCCTTGAATAGTTATTTGAACTGTGATAGCATTTATTTGATGGAAAACTGTCAGAAATAACAGGAAGTTCTTCCCAGAATACATCAAACAAATTTAAAAGTCATCTAAAATAAGGCCCATGCAAACATGATACCCACTGGTTAAACCACTGCCAGTCTGGATTGTATTTCTGGTACTAACTTCTGAAGTATCAGAAGGTTCTTCAAAATTTCCTTGGCTTTTTGTTTAGTACTATCTGCTCCTAGTTAATGAAAGTAAAATTTGACAATAGCATTCCGACTGCAGAATAATTGTCTAAATGGAACAAAGAAATACTACTCTGCTGATTTTGTTCTGAGACCTCAAATAAGGAGGAGTCTCTGTGGTTACACTCATGGCTTTATTATTCCTCCTTGAATTTTATGTAGTAAAAAATGAATTTAAGAAATTATTTCTTAAATGGCTCACACATAATCTTAGGTCCCCTTTTTCACCTTATGAATCTTTCCCACTAATCTTGATTTCACAAAAGGACGAAGGGAGGTAAAAAATTTGGAGATGTTATTCTGATTCCCTTTTTTTGTACATGAGTGCAAGCAGTTAGATTATAATGAATGTTATCTGTCAGCTACTCCTAATATAACAACAGGGCACTTCAATCTGAGCCATAGTTTCTGTCACTTACTGCTTCTTCTATATTAATACTCCATGATATTTAAAAAAACCCACAAAAACCACAAGAACAAAGTCAAAGTAAAAAAAAAGAAAATACAAGAGAGACCAAAGAGTCAGTTCAGAGCTCATTTTCTATTCATGGTGTATAGTTTAACAAATAATGTGTCTGTGTTTGATTTCATTATGCTACTGGGTGACCTACAGAATCTCAGGAGTCCAGTTAAGGAAAGAGATGACCATTATTCCATCAGTGAGAAAAATCAGTAAGAGTAGTTACACACTTCATGCAGTCTAAAACCTAATTCATATAGAATTTTAAAGGAGAAGAAAAAAAAAATATCAAACAGCTCTGAACTTTCCCTAGCCAATAAAGTAAAAGAAAATTATGTTTCATTCAGAATCAAGGCTAAGAGTCTAGCTGTTATGCCTAAATACACCAAATGCAAATATAAATAGCATCTGTATTACAATATAGGCTTGCTTTGGGGGTTTGGTGGGTGGTTTTTTTCCCCCTTTCAAACCATTCTTATCTATAATTTCACACCTATTAAAAATAACATCCTTATTTTACAGTAGCTAGAAACGCTAAACTAAAAACCTACGCAAATGGAAAGCAGATAAGAGCCAAATAGTTCTGCCTGGAAAAAAAAAAAAAAGGAAAAACAAAACTAGCCTGCAAGATTTTCTCTGTTTTCTGAGGCCCCTTCAGTGCTTTTGCAAGAGGAGAAACTTAAACATGAATTGGGGTGATAGGAAAACTAGCAACACCCTAAGAAAAATATCTGTAATGCCCTGAACAGCAATATCCAGCAAGGGCACAGTCACTGCATGGCCAGCTGCATATTCCTGCCTCGGTAAGGACGTGACATCCCTGTCACCAAATGGGACCCTGCTGTGCCACAGGGGCTCAGGCATCCCAGTGACACTGGGGGGACAACAGGAACAAATGCCAGCCTGATGGACACTGCCCCAGCACATCAGAGCAGTAATTACCAGCAGCACTCCCACGTTTTCCAGTTACCCTTGGAAGGCACAGTCCTACTGTAGCTTAGTTTAAGGAAAAAAGTGCAACTGTTGGTATCAGAGCCTAACCAAAAAAACCCCAATTTCTCAGATGCGATGGGGATGCTCAGAAAAATGAATCCTCCTCTTTAAAAAGCCCTGCAAACCAGAAAGATGTGTAAGCCTGGAGCAAACATCCCACTGTCAGGGACTGGGAAATCACTCACACATGGGGCTGCCCTGGTTGTGGTCCCAGACAGAGCACACACCTTGCTGCATTAGCAGTGGTTTCTGTGGCACTCTGAGGTGGCTGTCAGAGGCACTTTTTCTCTGCTGACACAGCCTGAGAGCATCCTCAGCCCTGCACATCCACAATTGCTCCAGGAGAAGCTCCATCCCTTGCACTGGGTGGGGAACTGAATTAAAGAAATATGAGCATTGCTCTAATATCAGTGTCCATCTATTAACACACACAGACTCTCTAACAGTTTGCAGTTACACAGTGTATGTTTATTGTGGCTGGGCAGTGGCTGGGATCTCTCCCTAATGCACACTGCAAAGTTTCACAGGTGATTACAAAGCTTTTATGGACAAAAATGTTGAATA
>VZTB01017166.1:45306-55724 GCA_013397245.1 Thryothorus ludovicianus | reverse complement strand
CAAGCAATGAGTTATTAGATCCTGGATATCTTATCTGAGATCCAGCTTCTGTTGGGTAAAGCTTATTTGTCTTTTTTTTTAGCTAACAGCATCTATTCTAACTGTAATCTTAACTTTTCTAAAATTCTTAATTCCTCAAAATCAACATCTCAGAATGGCAGCCCAGGGTGTTACACGCACCCCTGGGCAGGCAGCAAGCACAGCTCCCAGCCCAGCTCTCAGGGCAGCCCCTGGCTCTGGGAGCACAGCAGGGAGGTCACAGCTGGAACCAGAAACCCCCAGGGGCTGCTGGGCAGAGCAGCCAGCTCTGGGCAGGACAGCATCCGAGCTACACACAGTCCTCTTGAGGAGACCAAATAAATAAATCAGCTCTATCGTAGCTAATGGTCTCAATAAAACATAATGCAAGGGGAAAAGAATTCTTTAAGAGCTGCCAGAATCAGTAAAGGAAAAACCAGAAAAAACACCAAACACACAAAAAACCAAACAATCCCCCCTAAAACCAAACAAACCCCCCCAAAAAACAAACAAAATCCCCCACAAAAAACAAACAAAACATTGAAAAAATTAACAAATTACAAACTGTTTCTCAGGAATGTACCTAACTCTGAGGGAAAAGGATGTAATTCCTGCTATGAAAGCTAGGAAGACAAGACACACATTTTTCCCTTGGAATGATATTTCCAGTGATATATGAAAATAACACATCTCCCTTGGAATGATATTTCCAGTGATATATGAAAATAACACAGCTGCATGGTCAACATAGCATACACAGCAATTCATAAGTAATATCAAGTTAACTCTGTCAGCAGCTGATGAAAACTTATTTTAAAATCAAAAGCACTCTTTATTTTTCTCCTGCCCAGGCCAAGGCTGTAGTGTTAACAGAACATGCTAATCTCACAGCAGTCAGGTGTTTGACTGGTCGTACAGAAGCCTCACTTTATTACACACATACCCAGATAGAGCAAATCACTGGAAAATCTTCTCCATAATTCCTGTCACACAAAGGAGCACGATCCCCCGTGGTGTGTCAGGTTTTCAAGCACTCTACCGACCATGTTTCTATTTCAGGTCAGGACAATGCGGAGCATGACTTGGTACAAAGGCCATCAAGCAAGGTCAACCCAGCTTCTGTCAGGCACTCTGAACTCCTGTGTGCACACCTCCAGATTCCAAGGGTCTGCACACAGGGACTGACCCAACTTTCCCACAGTCAGGAGAAGGAGCCATTGATTCCCATTTGAGCTGATGTGCCCCTGAAATACAATGCTTCAGAATGGCACTTCAGTAAAACCAACACACACCTTTTCTCCCATTTTTGTCAAATAAATACTGTATGAAAATTTCCCTGCAGCCAAATTGCTGCAGTGAAGAGTGCAGCAGCTTTTCAGGGTCACACTCTCACACAACCCGTCCAGATTTATAGGCTGGAAGTGACATATCCACTCCCTTTCTGTGATAAGACCATGGGCACCCTCCATCAAACACACCTTGGAGGAAAAACACCAGTGTGAGCATAGGATGCTGCAGCTCTTATGCAATTGGAACAGCCCATTTTTTATGGGGATCACAGGGGAACTCATCATCCTCCCAAGGCAGGTGCAGTTGTTGTTCTGAGGTGGGTATTTTAGCAAGGCTATGAAGAACCTTCCCTTTGAAGTCACTCTCAGTTTTGCTGCATGCACTCCAAAGTTTAGTCAAAGGGAGATCCCTACCTGGCAGGTCATACAGAGCTGGTGGCAATCAGTTCCACTCAATCATGGGAGCACCAAATGGAACAGCACTTATTGCCACAGAAATTAAATATCAGTTCTTCTGCATTTCAGAGAAACTCCCTGCAACAAGCACTAAGTTATGAGAAAAGCCCTGACTTTTAAGACATTAATTTCTACATGCCTAAGAATGTGAAAGGCTTCAGGTTCTATTTCATTTTCTTTCTGCTTTCCAGACCTCTCAGAGGTCACAGGGTGCTGAATTTTGACAGACTCACTACATACACTGATATGCATCACAAAAATACTGCCGAGTTTAGAGAGTTCTTACTAAATTTGACATTTAGTAAAATCTGAGACTTGAAATTTAACTTGTAGCAACAAACCTGAAACCAGCTGAAGTATTACAAGCCAACCAGGAAAACCACCATTTTTCTGTAACCAGAGCCCTTCAGTTCAGTCCCCCAGGCTCTAGAGCCTTGGAAGTACATTTCTTATAAGGCAGAGAAGAAACCATGAGCAGCATGTGATGTGCCACACGCTCCTGTCCCTTCCCTCCCCAGTGAGGAGGGACTCTCAGCTGTTGGCACCACCCATAACAGTGCAGAATAATCCCTGAGCAGCATCCCCCTGGTGTTGCTTTTCCAGGAGCTCCCACTGTGTATTTTCTTGCTTGTGTCATTTCCCCATCATCAAATTCCTCCTCCTGTGTGTGCAACAATAGCTGAGAAAGAGATCTGCACATTATCCCTGGGAAAAGCCTGCAACAGCTCCCTGCCCACAGACTTCACCAGACTTCTCCAGCTCCTGGGTGATTCAGCTCCCCTGTGCATTTGGCCTTCAATTTCCTCCTTTGTTCAACACACTCATTAGAATCACTGCAGCAGGAAAGTGAAAAGGTCAGCAGGTCATAAATTATATCAGAGTAATTGCTTATGTGGAGTATAAGGTAATTCTCTGATGTGCAGTCAGCCTAAAAGAACTGGGTTAGACATGATCTGATAAAAAGATGCCCAGGAAACATTTTGCAAAGATAAACTCAAAAATCTCAAATATCCTTTCCAATTATGCTACAGTCAGCACTATGTAGAAGGTATTTTAGTACACGAAGTGGTGAACTTAAACACAGACTAAAATTAATTTTCCTTCTATGTCCCAGTTTACCCTTCAGCTATTCTCAAGGTTTCACTAAATCCACTAATCTGCCAATATTGGCAAGTCTTGCAAAAATATATTGGGTTTTATTAGCTTCTAGAGAAACAGAAGCTAGTCTATAATTAAATTTCTATAACAGACCTTATTCCCTTGCCCTAACTT
Organism: Thryothorus ludovicianus; assembly: GCA_013397245.1. Classification (NCBI taxonomy): domain Eukaryota; kingdom Metazoa; phylum Chordata; class Aves; order Passeriformes; family Certhiidae; genus Thryothorus; species Thryothorus ludovicianus. Next base: position 52,689 of record VZTB01017166.1, on the reverse strand, counting down.
ATTTTTAGAATCCGTTGTCTTGATGAGAACTGCTTTCGGAAATACAGTCAAGGCCACACCCCCAAAAGTTTATAGAATTTCAACGTTTTCCTATCAATCTGAGCTCTTTGGAGAAGGCTCGTGGCTCTGAGCTCCTGTGACTGTTGGGTTTGCAGTACTGAAAGCATTCAAACCTTAAAACCTCAGAACTCGATTTGCCAACCACTTCGCTTATCAAAACTCCAAACTGCTCTTCCTCCTCTGCTGATCTTGCTGTAAAGAAATGCTCTTTATTGTACAAGATAAGTACACAGCCTCACTCTGTACAGAAAGCATTTCTATTGTTCAGCTTCAGGTATTTCCAAAGAAGGTTAAGCCAAACCATGCACGGATTTAGCTCTTCACGATCTAATGGAGTGTTTAAGAGATCATTACAGCATTTTAGGATTGATCCCCTAGTAAATTGCACTGCACATTAAAAAAAAATAAACTCTCTCAGAATGGAGAACAAGACATGTTTGTATTTTGCAGAATGGGGGGGGAAGTAAATATTCCCCCAAACTTAGAAGGGAGCTACCTCTTTTAAGACATCTCAAAGTACTTTCTACATAAAAGGCATTACACTCAAATCTACGCAGATTTAAGTTATTAAAAAGAAAATGTAGCAAACAGAATATCTTAACATTTTTTATTATTAGAAAGTCAAACATCCAACAAACAGACTGACAAGTTTTGAGGTCATGTTGTTTCCACTAAAAATATTCTCTCTCAGATATTTTTGCTGATCTTCACAAGCAGCTCCAGTTCTTTTTGATTTGTGAATCCCTACAAATTTAGATGGACAGCTGAATGGTAACACAAGCCTACTGAAAATAGACATGTTTTTCTCGATTATTTTTTGCAGCCACGGGAACAGAGCCACAGATCCCATGACACCAAAGACCACCATTAAAGGAGGAGCGCAGAGGAAGAAAAAAAAGGAAATTATTTTAGTTTCCCAAAATAAACTTCAAAATATTTCTCTTTAAATTATTTCATCTCAATAACTCTGTCTCATCCTGCGTCTTTCGCTTCAGCAAAACGCTGAAATAATCGTACTTTGATCATTTCATACACACACAGCCTTTATGATTTTTTTTTTTTGAGGAAGAAAAATATAGAAACCAACTATCTTTGCTAGCCAATGCTTTTCCTTTTATGACACCAAATCAAGAGTTTGAGTCTACCTTTGCCAGGTTTAAAGATCACTATCAAAAGGCTGACTTTTTAAGGCAGTTAAGCATAAATCAGACATTTAACATCTTTCTAGCTTTCCTTTTTCAAGACAAATTTAAAATTCTGTTAACTAAGGAAGAAAAAATGAACCCTTAAGATCTAAGCCTGACAATAATGGCAAATACCATCTGTTCGGCTGTAGCTCAGGAATTTTTGAAGTAGCTCTCATAAGGCAAAGGGAAAATCACCCTTCAAACATGATTATTGTACAGTTTCTCCAGAAATGCCTCAAATATACCTGCCAGAGCATTCTGTCCCAGACTGATCTGTGCTAGTAGCCTTGGTGGAACTAACTCCAAACCAAATTTCAGAAACCAACATCATCTATGACACAGAAAATCCTGAGAGAGAGCTCACAAATTATTTTAACCTAGTTCCACCAACCCATATTTTACAAGCTCCTCTCACAACCAAGAAATTCAACCCAATTACTGCAAATGTTCAGTCTGGTAGAGGAAAGGGGTGTAATACTTTCCAGCCACAGTCACACTTTGATTGCATTTCCAAGAGCCAGGTGCAAGACAAAACCCACCAAGTCTTTAGGGAAACCCTCATAACTTTGTGTTTGTAAGTTTTTGTAATTTAGCTGCACGGCCTTTGTGCTTCTTCCTCACATTCGAGGTTGGGTTTATTATCTTTTAGGGGATAAATGACTACATTTTCTTAGTTGCCTGATTTCAGAAGCTCAGAGTTTAAGGAGTAAAAACCTGTGTCTGAAAAGTCATGAAATAAGCTGATAATGATCAGATACATAACCTGTATAAACACATACAGTGTTGATAACCACTGATGCATATTCAGTGAGAGGAGAATCTACACAAGAAAGAATGAGGAAATCAGTCCCAAAATGAGCAGTCTCTTTTTTCTCACCTACTTTACTTACTCCAATCTGCCAGCAAATGAGGGATAGATGAATGCTGATCCAAAAGCAGAATCTTGATCTCTGCATTTGATCGAAATTTTCAGCAAATAAAATTAAAGGTTTCCCACTTCATTTTAACTGTGCTAAGACATGCAAAGTAGAGCAGCAGTAAATTAAATGTCATTCTTAATCATTGCTATTAGAAAAACAGCCCAATACTATCCATATTTGGGATATGCAACTTCAGGTGATTGGTCTGATTTGTAACAGCAACAAGAAAGAGCTCTACAAAAGGAGCACAAGTGAAACCTTGGGAGAGTGCAGAATTCCTTGACTTCACTGCACTCCCAGTATTTTACCCAGTGCCAGACAGGACCATGGGGCTGGAATACAAACAGCCTGCTCCAACACAGGTGTTCTGACAGGCAGCACAGGGAACAAAAACCACACTTAAACCTGCACGATGCACATCCTGGCCAACACTTCACTTAATCACTTTAAGTTCAATAAAAAGCACTTGCAGAATAACAACAACAACAAAACAAAAAAAACAAAAACAAACTCAAACAAAAAACCAAACTAAACAAAAACCCCAAACAAAAGTCACCAAGAAGAGTTTTATTGGCTCAGAGAAAACAGTTATACTACAGGAAGCTGTAAGGTGAAAGAGATTAAATCAAACATTCCTCCTGTTTGGATAAAAGCAGCTATTAGCAGAACAAGCTTTGAAATAACTGTTTACATTCATAGGAAAATACACAAAGGATAAAACTCTGATTCTACCAAGATATAATGCAAATCTCACATTGATTTAAGAAGGGTCAAGATTCCATGTTCAAAGACGAAACATCTAAATAACAGCATTAACTGCTGGGAAACTGCAAATCCAAGCAGAGCCATCTTTAAAATCAATACAGAGAGAAGCCACATTAAAATGAATTGTAATTCAGCACATACACTCCTATTCCAAAACATATTTTTAGGTAAACTGCAAAAATCGTTTTTCCTAGCCCAAGACTTTTAATCTATTCGTCAACTCACACTCCATCTGTATCTTGAGAATACTCAGACCTGTAAGGGCCCTAAAAGACCTGAACCATTTTTCCAATCTCTTTAATTTCTGCCAAGCTCAAACATCTTGTTCAACCTGTATCACAAAGCCAGCAGCATCAGGAATACTTCACCACCAAGCACCATGAGAAACTTACACAAATCCAAATAATTTCTTAGAAGTTGGATTTTAAGAATCCTCCACATAAAGCAGGATTTCAGGGCAGGGAGGGTAAAACTCACTCATGTCCAGTGTGTCTTAAACACTGATTTATTTTATTTTTATATCAGTTATTGAGAACAACAAGTACCAAATTAACTGATGCAGTGAGAGAAGCACATCCAGAGCCTTTAGGCTAATTTTATCAAGAAGTTTCTTGAATTTCAATGCTATATTATAAAGCATAATGTTCTAACAGCTTACTCGATGTAACCCACTCGCTTGCTCTACATATATAAGCAATCATCATATCCCTTTTTATTGGAATGCACACAGCAAAGAATTGGAAGGCATTTAGAGTGAACTGTCCTAAAGTGTACTTTAGAAGTCGACACTTGAACATTTTAAAGAGTTAGATTCCACTCATTAATCTTCTTGACAGAGTAAATTTGCAGCTCATAAAAGGAAACAAAACAGTGAAGCATTACAGGCACTCTTCATCTTTTTTTAGATTCAGGCTGAAAGCCTCCAGTGAGGATGCACAACTCTCACCTACTGGATACAGCTGCTAGATGTTTAAAAACCAATTAAAGAAAACTGAGGTCCCTTTTAGGTGTGCAGTTTGGGAGGGAGGTTTGTGTGTCCAGACACAGATCCAACCCTCAGAGCTCAAAACCAGTCACTTCAAAGGGGAAAAGAAGGATGAAATTCTTGACTGCTCACAAGCTGCTTAATGGAAGGTGACAAAAGACACACCTTGGAGGGTGTTCTTGGAGTGGCACACACTCTGCTTACAATTAAAATATATTTTAGAAGCTCTTAAGTTCCCAGTCTTGGTAGCCTTCCAAGTAATGCAATTAAAATTGGTAACAATATGACTCTGACTGGCAAATATTCTCTAATTTCATAATGACAATTTAAATATAGTTGTCAGTCTTCTATGCTGAAATACCTAAATACTAAAGCTGCTATCAAATACTGACTTCTGTCTTCTGAGACCTCCGAATCATTTCATTATCTTGACACCCAGACTTCATAATCAGACGAATGTTTTATCCTGTGAGACATAAGAGTCAGTCTTCATGAACTGCTTTTCAATCAGAACACTCTGGGAAAAAGAAAAGAAAAAAAAAAAAGGATTTCTAACTCAATTTATTGATGAAAAGAAACAGAAAGATGAAATCATTTACGTCTTTATTGGGGTTTATTGGTGAGCTACAAGGAGCACCAGCCAAAGAAAGCTGCTTCACCTCTCATCTTCTGACCTAAGCACTCACCAAAAATTGCTCCTGATGTATTCTGGACAAGGTTGAAAAGGAGGCTTTTTTTTTTTTTCCCATGTCTCCTATGAACCGATAATGAGAAGCATATCATTGTTATTTATTATAAAATAAAGGAATACAAAGAAACACTGAGTGATGCAGAGAATTTCAAACTCTGGGATCTGTCTGTGTATTCCCAAAGTCTTTCCTACCTTTTCCTCCCCTCAGGCTGTAAGGTTTCCCTGGCTCTGTCCCCTTGGCTCAGCTGCTGAGAGTCAGATTTGATGCACTCACATCACAGACTTGCCAAGGGGCACTGAATGTTCCATCGATTTGGAAATGTCCACAATGACTAAGAATTCCAAGGTTTGCCCATTAAATTAATTTAATTGGAATCAAATATTCTTAGTTATTTAGATGATTGAGAGACTTTCAGCTGTACTTTAAAATTAAAACTAAAATCTTGTTTATGGTAATGATGAAGTTCAAGTACAGTGAAATTAAAGAGGTTTATTATTTGGGTCTTACAAGAAATTTGGATATGACAGCCCTTTTAGGACTTCATTGAGTAGTTTAGTAGTGCATACTAGAATAAAATAATCATTTAAGAGATCAGCCTTACACAGAGATTTGGGGAAATAAAAAGAACAAGTGCTGCAGGTTGTATTGCTCCCTGACTGTGACCACACGGACATATGAATTTTGAATATGATGGGGGGGAAAAAAAAACACTTATCCTTCAGCATATTCTATTTTCCACACCTGAAGACCACAATTCACACAATTTCCAGACATCATTAATGAGATTCCAATAAACCAGAAAGTTTGCCTCTGTCTTATTGAGCAAAATCTAAAAATACCTAAAAGAACACATTTTTCTGTCCAAAATGGTAATTTTTATTGGACCCTATGATAGATATCTCAGTGTCAACAACCTGCTGCAAAGCTAACAAATTACATATGCACATTTAGTACACACATTAAGTTCTGTAACTACCTACCTCCTAAACACTCTGATGTTGCCTCATATTTCTTTTTCCTTGGAAAATTTTAGAGAGTATCTGGCTTTTTTTGGGGGGGAATGTTCCTCTTTGCTATTGAGAGTAAAATATTTTTGCAGCCCGGAGATATTTAATGCAAGAAATTGTTATTTTCTACTGAGTGAAAAATGAAAACAGAACTATTCCTGTAATCGTTCTCCCTTTCCTCACAAACACGTGGGGAAAAGGAGTGGGGATGGAGGGGGCTTGGTTTTGATTTTAAAAAGAGAAGCAGCAGAGCACAACAAAGTGGATGAGATGAGATTTGAAATCATTGATTGTCTTTGATCCTCTATAAAACAGGATGCTCAGGCGTGGGGGGCTTTGTACACACCACATCCTACCTCCACCTGCCACCAGAATGCACCTTCAAGCCACAAGTCCAGGTTATGGTTACAGCACCAAGCTTTGCAATTCTGTGCACAAGATACCCACAAAATGCCTTTTAACTTAAAACTTGCTTACTGTAGAAAAAGAGAGCAAGGAGAAAGCAGCACGAGATTTTTGCCTTTAAACCTTTCTTTCTTTCTTTCCCCTACTGATCAGGTGGAGGAAGAAAAAGCAGATCAGATATTAACTGCAGACAGTGCCAAGACATCTTGCTTCATGTATTAACACTGCATTATAGTCTTTAAAAATACCCAATTTTAAGAAGCAAGGTATATAAAGTAATAATCAAAAACTTAAAGCATTTGAATATCAATATAAATAACCTTAAAATGCCTATTTTTAACCAATTACTGGGAGACTGTGGCTCCTGTTAGCCAAAAATGTTCTCTGCAGCCCTCCAGTGGTCGAAGGCACAGCAAAGCCCAGCGAGAGAAAGACCGCGTTTTGCCGGCAGGTTAGAAGACATCTCCCACATAATAAAACCTCCCACGCTTTTCTAAAGAAAAGATCCTTATAAAGGAGATAATTAACTTGAATGACACTAAAAAATAAAGAGGGGGAAAGTAACTCCCCTCCATCGAAATGTTACGTGTTGTGTGTTAGTCCGCCCAGAAAACGCGACATTCCCACCAGGGCACCGAGGCTCGTGGGGTCAGTAACAGAAGGAGCAATTCATTTCCTACAGCCGCTTTCTGCTATTCATACACGTAAATGTAAGCACTGGAAAGAATCAGTTTCCTCACAAAGTTACGGCTCAAGCAGCTGGTTGGGGTTTTGTTAAGAAAAGAAACGCCAAACAAACACTGTAGTTTTCTCTTCCCTCTCTACACACATCTTCACAAATAAAATAAACACCAAAGCCCCATGCAAAAATAAGAGTAATTGAAACGCTTGAAAATAATATAAAATAAATCGAGACAGAGCACTCAAAACTAAGTTTCTAAAACTTGGGGCTCGAAAGAGAGTCCTAAACTGCATGGAAACAACGCAAAGGAAAAGAAAACAAGCAGAGGCAAGAAATCGCCGACACCTCTGTGCGCGGAGCTCTTGGAAGGGGCACGGCCGGCTGGGAACGGGAGCGGCAGGAGCCCCGCACACCGGGGCCAGCCCCGGCCCGGCCTGGGGGAGCGGCAGCGCTTCCCCTCCGCTCCCGGCCTGGGAGCTCCAGCGCTTCTCTCCGCTGCCCCCGCCCAGCCCCGGCCCGAGCGGCCCCGCAGCGGCCCCGCAGCATCCATCCCCCGCTGCGGGGATGCACCTCCCGCCCGGCCCGGCCGCTCCGGCACCGCCCCGGGACAGCCGCGCCCGGAGAGCCGCGGGCACCGCCGCCGAGACCCCGCCCGAACTTCGCGCCCCTCCGTGCGGGCT